>JBBPMO010000008.1:0-139691 GCA_038090315.1 Xanthoconium stramineum
AAGTACCGTCGTCAAAGTACTGGTCATAAAGCGACTGTACAGCATCGGATCCACCTGACTGCTCCGGCGGCGGCAGTGGCGACCTTAATACATCAGGGGTAGCCCCAAGGGTAGAAGGTGGAGACAGCTCTGCTTTCACAGTAAGATCGGATGCGGCTCGGCTCCTTCGCAAGGTGAAATCCGCGTCGGAGCCAGGAGACTCGATTGAAGGGAGTTGACTTGGCCTCGCTTTCTCCGTCAGATCGTAACCCAAGTGTGGTGGTTCCATTCCTTCATCCGACACTGTATTGTTCGATACATCCTTTTCGAGATTCCCGACGGTTGCTTCGGTCAAGACAGATGTATTCTCCTCACCACCGAGGCTGGAGTGTCCGACGATTTCAACTGGGGGGAAGGGAGGAGGAAGAGGAAACCATAATCGCTGAGAGAAACTGTCTGAGTCGAAAGATTCAGTACCTCTATCGGAGTCTAGACTGTTTTCCACAACCAAACTTTCGTTGGCTGTGGGGGACCTATGGGAACTTCCTGAGGGTGAGATTGGCTTTGGAGAAGGTCTAGCGAGGTGCAAGACACGAGACAGGCGTTCCTGCGGGGCAACGACGTTGTGTGAGACGAGGCCTTGAGCATCGCTGACATCTGGAGAAGTATGGCTGAGAATATCCTTGGTAGAAGATGAGCTGTGAGAGCTCTTCGTTGGCGAGCTCGATTTCGCAAGGCCTTCACCGAGACAAAATGCAGCTGACGAGTGTTCCCGCAGAGCGACGGCATTTGCCGAAAGCCTGTCATCCATTCCATCCGTGCCTTGAGGGACATAGCCAAGAGGGCTGTCAGAACTTGTCGATGGGCCCGATTTCGGGGAGCGTCGATCGTGATACGAACTGCCAGGCAAGCGTTCTCTCCGGACAGCAACATCCTCAGCATCGGATTCCAGATGATCGCCAGCGTTCAGAGGAATAAGGCCGAGGGGATCAGTGAAAGAAGGGCCATAAGAGTGCTCCATTGGTGGGCTCAGTCTGGGTGGTTGCTTATTGAAATGGAAAACACCTGACAAACGGTCTTGCGGGGTAGCAAGCTTTTCTGAGGCAGGTTTCCCAAGGTTCTTGGCTTCGACAGGGACGTGACCAGGGACATCCTGAGCAGGGAGTAGATCGTGGGAGGTATTCACTGATGGACTCGGTATTGCAGAATGTCTGCCGAAATGAAAATCACTAGATGTGGATCCCCGCGGGGAAACAACCTTCTTCGGAGCGAGTCCTTGAGGATCATCGGTGGCGACAGAGGTAAAGAGTACGTTGGAGTCGATGGCAACTTCCTCCGGGGGCGGACACCACTCTGAGGCTCCTGCTTCGGGAACCCCAGTGCTGCTATCGAGGTAAGAGGACTCGCAAACATGCGAGCCAACAATGGATTGCTCCAAGAGTTCGTTTGCATCATCGTAATGCGAGAGTATCGACGTATTGGGGGTCGAACAGCCCGAGATATACGGAAGTAAGGAGTCCTCGAGAGATGATATCCTAGAGATATTATTCAGGTCATCGTAGGAAGGTTGCGTTGAAAGCGCAGTCCTGAAGGATAGGTTGTCGTCGGAAATGAAGGAAAGTTGGTTGCATGAGTCTAAGTCGGATTCTCTTGTTGGATGAAGATGCTGAGAGGGGCACCGCCGCGGGCTACGTACAACTACGGGAGCCTCTGGTGGCTTGTCGTCTTCTTCGGCCTTCTCTTCTTCAACATTGACTTGAACAGGGTGGTGAACCCCATCCTCGACCTGTTCTTCGGAAGACAACGCGTCATACGCGCCCAAAATATTATAAGCAGTGTCCTCATTGTCTTCCGGGCTCCCGTCAGACTCCATTTCCTTGATGACCTCAATCGGGTCATGAGGGGATTTGCGAAGAATATCGTGCGACATTCCGCTTTCTCTGAGTGCGGAAGAGGAGAGGGATGCTCGTCGCGAATAAGGAGGAAATGTCACTGGAGATTGAGAGCCTCTTGGTGGCGAACGCGGGAATGGAAGAGGGCTAACCCAACTGTCTCCATCGGCATATCCTGAGTCTATTGAATCACCTCTCTTGACCCTGGAAGCGAATGAAGGGATAGAGAACGGTCGGAGCTTGGCCGACAGCTCAACAGGAGACAAGAGGTCCACCGCACCACCCTCCAGGGGGCTTGATACAGAAGAGCCCCCGAAGACACTATGACGCGGAGACGCCAATAGCGACGCGCCAGTGAACGATGAGAAGGTGGATTGCCTGTTTGACAGCACTACTGTAGGATTCTCGTCCACGAGGACGTCCATACCCTCGTCGTCAACGGTTTCTTCTTCTTCTGACCCTATTACATATACTTCCGAAGCCTCCACGATATAGGACGTGGCATCCTCGGCTCCGAATTCTTCCTTGTCTGAGACGGGGAGGAATTCTGCAACAGGTTCGCCATCCGTTTCAGGGAAGAGGGATTCTATTTGGTACCCAAATGGATCGACCAAAGTAGCTTCGGGGTCGGTTGGGGATGGCTCTGCGCGAGAAGAAGTACCTTGCCTGGTCTCCATCTCAGCGACAGTACGACTATGCACTGAACTCGATGAGACGGCGGACGCTGCTCGGCACGCAGTTTCGGTGGATGTGGGAAGATCAGAGGGAGGACCAATGACATCGGAAAGGACGGACAAGAGTCCGGAATAGCGCGACGAGTCATGGGTAGAGCTTGCAGGGCTCTGCGGGCTTGCTAGGTCGTCCAAACGGGGACTGGGGGAGTTGACAACAACGGACGGGGGATCGAAGACGGGCTTTGGCGGGCGAGACAGTTGTTTGACCTGGACGATGCTGCGCAGGGGCTGACTGACAGCACTCCGGACTTTAACATCGTGAAGAAAATTGCACGAGTCTGCAAAGAGACAACGTCCATGGGAGAAAAACGGACATGGCCGCGCTAGGGCGTGTCAACGCGAAGACTATAGGCCGGAAGAGAGGGTCTTACTTCTCTTCAGCCAGGCTGGTTCTTGAATGGACATTCCAGCGGTTCATTGAGCGTAGACTGGCGCGGACGAGTAACGGTGCATCGCACAAGAAACCGAAGGACGACCTGGCTGAGTAACCGGTTTGTTTTCCAGACACAGCCACCATGGCAGCCTCCAGAATCGCCCGTCTGACACTCTTCTCAGGTCCTCAGTGTTCTCTCTGCGAGGTAGGTATCGTGCAGCGCTCGTAAATGTCTACTAACAACCACAAATTGTCAGATTGCAAAGGTCGAACTGGCCAAAGTCAGGAAACAGGTACGCAAACTGCTCGTCGTGAGTCAGCATTCGAACCTCATCCAAGGCGCACAGCGACAGTTCGACCTGGAAGTCATCAACATCCAGGAACAGGGTCAGGAAAAGTGGAAGAAGAAATACGTTTACTGGATACCCGCCCTTCATCTCGACGGGCAGGAGATAGCCAAGGGTCGCTGGGATGCATCCACAGTGCTCGAGGCGTTGAAACAACGGGAAGCGGAACTAGTGTCCCAACAATCGACGGAATGATCGATGGTCTCACCGACAGTTTTGTCGTCGACACCACACCAACCCTTGGATACTCGCATTCTTGCCTGTACGACAGAACTCCCGGCATTACGCTCGGAGAAAAAAACGATGAACCGCTTCCGTCCGCAGGCCAAGACACCAGACTGTGCTTCAACTGTGGTTCTTCCGACCACGCTGTTGCGTCGTGCCCAGAACCGATCGATCGACAGTTGGTCTCATTATCGCGCCAGCTCTTCAACTTCCTCCATCCTGATCTCCCTGGACAGGAATACACCCGCTTCTATGCGGTCGAGGAATGGAGGCAACAGCGGCTTGAATGGCTTAGATCTTATGAGCCAGGTGTGATTCGTGGCCCCCTTTTACGAGATGCGCTTGGTCTACAAGAGGGAGATCCGGGGGACACAGTCGAGTGGCTCCGTAACATGGCATACTGGGGCTACCCTCCCGGATGGGTCGGCTCTCGAGACCCGAGGCAGTTGGTTTGTTCCCGTGTTCTGGATAACAAGGCGGAAGAACTGGCTGTCACCTCAGAATGGGAACCATTCCTGATTTTCGAGGGCATGGACGATGATGAAGAAATTGACCTGAGAGGGTTCAGTCTGGGAGGTCCCTCGATCTCCTCACCGGCAGGGAGTTCGTCAACCGCGCCCGTTGATGTAGAACCGACACGGTGGGCCGTCTACCCAAATACGTATTTCTCCTCCACGGCTCTCTCTGTTTACAGCGGTGCACCACTGGGCAGGGTTGCTTCATCGCCTCCCCGGGTGAGTGCCACATTCACTCCAGAGAGAAGGGCACTCTGGGAGCGCATACTGTCGGGTGGCTCAGGCACAGATAGCATCCCATCAGTGCCACCGTGGAGATTGCCAGGTGCTTTTGGTGCCTTGTCAGTTGCGGAAAATGTAGCCAATGATATTGTTCCCCCTCCACCACCAACTACACCCCCACCGCTTCCTCCCGCACCTATACTTACTTCACCGGGATGCACGGTGTCAAGTAGAGCATCGATATCATCCTATGAATCTGAGGGGATCGTCGATGTTATCAATGATGGGTCTGTAGTCGATATGGATCTGTCGGACGATTCTGAATAACATTATCGTTCGATTTGGTATCTAATACAAGATGAATGATTGATATTATATTGGCTTGGGAGATGGTGCTAAAGTTACACATCACATCATGCCAGCTGAGAAGTACAACATTATTATAACACTGAATAATGACTATGCGTTGGGTCGGAATGTTCAAAGGTCCTTCTGGGTACTCGTACGCGTGCAAGTCTACAGAGTGAGTGAGGTCATCCATTCATCGTAACAGTCCGTAATCAGTCAATGATCTGGACGTGGATTCATAACGCGGTGGCGCTGGACTGAAAGTGTGGCTCGGAATCCCGTGCTGGCGATTCCGAGCGAGAGTAAATAGAGGGTGTGCTTGTTGGGGGTGCAGCATAACGTGGCAGCGTTTCAAGGGGCTTGGAGATGAGGAACCCTGAAAGACTGGTTATTGTCGTGAGATGATAATGATGAGATGACAAACCTCTCATTCCTGCTGCCTTCTCGCCTTGACGTCCAAAACCGTATCCAGCACGGCTCGCACTCCTTGCGGCACCAAATTCGGGGAGATCACGACCCTTTTCTTCGTACACTGTCGAAGAAGTATAAGATTGTCCTGATGAGGTAGCGGAACGGTTAAGATTTGCAGCAGGGGGCATGTGAGTAGGAAGGGTGTCTTGAGGGCCAGCACGCCACGCCTTAATGGAACGTCTTTGCTTTGCCGACTCGCGGAAGATGAGACCAAGCAGCATGTTGAGACAACCAATGACAAAGAGGAAGAAGGCGGCCACGAGGGTGAAATCGTCAACGTGTTGAGAAAGGACTGAAGCACCGATTCTATATGAAAATCAGCATGCTGCACTGCCAAACAGGATAGCAGAAGACACACAGTCCCTGGAATATCCCCAATGCACCGAGACCGAACTGAGTCCCTAATACGGGAAAGAAACGATCAAAGAAGGAGGCAGGCCAGCCGATTTCGGACAAAAAGAGGGTGATGACTTGGAAAATGATAAGGAGACGATTTACGACCGCCCAGAAAACGCCACCGATCTGATTTGGGACAGTGCTATCTCTGTGGGGATGTGAGTGTGTGACTGGGTTGTTGGCTGGGCACCTACAGAATGTAGTCACAGTCAACGAGAGCATCGTTGGTGGCATTGTTACTCTGCTTGACCAAGTCATAAGCGTTCACGGCCTCGATGTCGTTGACCATGACAAGTATGCTGCTTGCGAAGACAAGTACAAGGGAGACGATGCTGAGCACCCGGACAGCATTGAGACCAAAGAAGATGTCTGAGGGAGGGGTGAGTGAGCGATGTGGTTGATAGATGCCAGACACGTACAGGTGCGTGCTGAAGGCATGATGAGCTGGCCAAGGACTGTGGATAAGGAAGGATTGGGTGACCCAGCACCGTCTGAAAGTAAAGGAAGGGAATGAGAGTAGGTGCCATATGCCCGAGGCCAAAGCTTATATAGTCCGGCCATGTTGCCATTGATCAGCGTCTTCTATTGTTCTCTGCAGAACCACATCCATTACGTAACGCGCCTCCCATTGTCCTCGTTGCTGGGTTCGCGGTCGATAGTTGTAATTTCATTATACTGCTTAGTGTACCAAAGCAAGAAAACCATATACGAAGCAACCATCAGTGCCCAAGGAAAAAAAGTATACTGTCCATAGGTTAAGAATAGCTCGGAATCATCGCAGAATTTAGTCCATATGTAAAGACGTCCCTGGAATGCTATCATGATGTATGTTCGTAGTTGGTCGTGACGCGGAACTGGTATCTACCTTCTATGATCTTGTATCGCGCAGGCTTAGCGTGAGTAAGGAGGAGGGTTTGTGTCGTGCCCTGTGATTGAGTTCTCCGGAACCCGCCCTCCGTCCGTGTGCATGATAACACCTGGTGAGTGTCCAGAAGATGACTGACGCGAACCTGGCATCATAGCATCTGTCGGCGAAGGAGGCCCATCGTTGACGACCTGCAAGACAAGTCGTTCGGTAGAGAGAACAGGACTCCCAGAGCGATTCGGTGGTTCAAGAACAGCTAGCTCGTCCATATTTGGTGTCCAAGTGCTGAACGACGCCGGATTTGATTGGCTGCCTAGCAATGGCCTTGTGCTGCCCCCATGCGAGGCCATGGACAAAGAACGGCTCTCCTTCTCGGTACTGCCGACAGGATTTAGCACCCTTGGTCCAGGCTGGGGTGGAATAGACCCAGCCGTGGAAGGCCTTGAAGGTCCTGCGTGGGCATTTTGGAGCAACGGCGTTGCCGACAGTGAGGTGTTGCGGCTGTGTGCGCCTGAGTGTTCGCTGACCGTGCTGTATTGCGACATCCTCAGTGGCTCGCAGGCTGCCCCAGGAGGGACGACACGCCCGACAAGTCCGTATTGGTAAGGCCTTGGTTGGGCACTCGAATCGACTCTACGACGTAGGCGGCGTGCGGAGGTAGCTGACGCCTGTGCGTCCTCATTTTGGAGTTCCTCCTTTTCAAAGATATCATCCCATAATCGACGCCTCCGGCTATGGGATATCGTCAGTAAACATACAAAACACGAGGCGCCAAGGCTTTACCATAGCCACCAGAGGGATCCCACAACTACTATCAGTCCAAAGAATCCACCAAGGACACCTCCGACTATCGGCGCGACTTTCGTTCCTGACCCTCGTGATGAAGAGCTCTGTAGGGTAGGGCCCGCAAAGGAAGTGGGTACGTAAAGGGAAGTGGGAGGCAGAGTTGTGACTACTGTCACGGCAGTCTGCACGACCGAGCCATCTGCAAGCGTGGCTGAGGATGTCTCTACCACTGTAGTAGGCGGGAAAGTGCTTTGAACGAAGACAGACGTGGTCAGTGGGGTACCTATAGAGAGCTGCGATGATTGCGACGAAGACGAAGACGAAGCCCCTCCGTCAGTGCATGGAGCAAACAAGGTCTGAGTGGGCTGTGCTTCTGTGATTGGGACGGATATGACAATCGGTACTTGTGCGGCCTGACCACCACCTAACAAATCTGGTCAGCGCCCGCCGTCAAAGCCGTGGCTATTCTGGGCGCACTGAAGGAACCGCAGCGCGTCACGGGCTCAGAACACCATGGACGTCGATACGGCGGATAGGAAGAAAATTGGTTGAACGCGAGGACACTCACCTCCTACGGTGTTCACCTCTGTGACTGGTGCACTGGACAAGCACCCAACCGATGAGCCACTGATTGTGCCCGAAGCAACGCACGTCTGTTGTACGACAGTGGTTAACTGTGCATTGTTTGCTGCGCTCTGAGAAAATGAGGTGGACGGGGTGAACGAGGTGAGGGTGCCAAACAAGGTCGCTGTAGGAGTTGGGGTACAGGACATGGTTGGAGCACGCAACCGACGGGGAGGAACCGCGATTAGAGGGTTGGGAGATGGAGAGAGAAAGAAAGGATATAAATGAAAGGACAACGTAAAAGCCTGCCAGAATATTGATGGTGACACACTGCCTGCACTTGGGTCTCTTATTTGGCACGAACAGCTTTGACCGGCTCGAAACGTGAAATGAACCGGAACTTGTCCACTACATACACTAAAAGTAAAAGGTACATGTAACTGGGAAAGAATCCGGAATCAAACAAGAGAGATCAGCTAGGGAACCATCGTCACTGAAAGCTGCGGCAAATCGCTCGTGCTCTTTCGCTGTGCCTTGCACCGGTTGAGCGTCCTGCGCTCGGCCAATGGCGACCAAGAAGCTGGACGTCCTCGCTTATCCTCCAAACCCACAGCTTTTGATACGCGATCGCCCTTCTCTCCTACCGCCACATCAGCCATGCGAGAAGTGGACTTGATGTCCAGGACAGGCTCTCCAAAACACGGAACGTCTTCTTGGGGCACAACTTTACTACCCTTCCTCACTTTCCGCCATAGCGTTTTGCCCGTCTTCTTCACAAACTTTGCAAACAAGATGATTGGATCCTCCACGCTCTCCTCTTGTTCGTCAGGGCCTGCGGACCATAACAACGATCCGCCTTCCTGCTGGATATCTAGCTTGCGGCGCGTACGCCCGGGCACACCGAGAGGTGCCAAGGACCGCTTCCTGTTGGGGTCGACTTGCGGAAGCGGGGCAAACTTGACGGTAGGAGTGGCATGAGAGGAGCCCAGGGACGAGCGGGCGTCATGTGGTAGCAATGATTCAGGAATGAACAACGTGGGCGAATGAGTGTTGATGGAAGAGCTGGAGTCGAGTGAGGACGCGGTGACGACGATAGCGACCTCGTGAACCTGATGGACGCCAAGCGGGGATAGCGACATCGGTACTCGGTGTTAGTGCGAGCACGAAAATTTGAAAAAGAGCGTGATGTGGAATGAGAGTGAATGAAATTTGGAACCGCCCAGCGTAGCAGAACTGCAGCACCAACGAATCGTCGGACGTGGTGGACTGGAGAAGAAAAAACTGGTAAAGTCAACCTGACAAATTATTAGGCTACCATCAACACGTGCCGCGTGGTACGACCGTGATGACCACATCTCGTCCCGATCCCCAGCCTCAACCCGTCCTTCAGTATGGTCGAAAGCGATCCAACACCGCTCAATCGCTTGCCAGGATGCCGCCCAGCACACCCAGCGCTTCATTGAAGATAGGCGACACCACAGTACTCAACACTTGGGTCCATGACCCAAAAGAATCACCCAAAGTCATCCTCAACCAGTCGCTGTGGCCCGGTGTGGCAGAGGGAGACCTCCTGCGCGTGACCCAGTCTGGGGACAAAGGTTACCTTTTCACTGTGCCCAAAGATGAAGGTTGTCCCAAACCAACCCTTCAAGTGAATTCATCTCGTCTGTCCCGCTTCGTCGCTAATCGTTTCAGATATCCCTACCCAAGAATGTCGCCGATGCGTTCGGCATGAAAAACAACACTGAAGTCACGGTGACCAAGGTACAACTTCGCACCGCATCCGCATCATTCACTCACACGCAGGTCTAGGTAGACAGGGATAGCCATTCGGCTGATTATATTGAGTTCTCTTTTGCCGATCAATACTTGGGCCGCAACGAGATGTGGAGGCTTGGTAAACATCTGGCTGGTCAATGCGTCTTCGTCGACCAAGACATTTCCTTTATCGGCGTTATCGCTGCAAAGGTTCAGAGCATCTACATCAAGGGCCAGCAGGTGAGATCGGCAACGCTCTCGCAACCCCCTCGCTGACGTTTACTGTGCTAGGTGTCTTCAGCCTATGTCACGCCAAGGACCAAGTCCATTTACAGGTCCTTATCAGCCAAGGTCACGATATTCATCCAAGTTTGTCGTGAGCTCTGGCAATTTGCTGGAGACGGCGAGCGTTTCTATGAAAAGATCGTCCATTCTTTTCTCCCGGCACTATTTTCAAAATGGCGGGAAGCAGGCATAGATCACAGTCTCACAATCGTCTTGATATCCAGAGTCCATTACGATTCAACGGAACTGGAGTATGCTGCGGGACCCTTGCGTCGCGACGAGGATGGACGATGGTACAAGGATTTTTTCAAGATCATCACAGACCTGGAAGTTATCAATGACTGGAACCCAACCCTGTTTCTCCTCAAGGACTCCTTCTGGGCCTTTCAGCGGGACATTCTCTTGGCTCACCACTATCACCAGGCTTCCATAGAATCCACCAAACCTGACCAAGCACGTTTGATCGGACAAATATCATATGCTCACGATGGTCCCATTCTGGAAGCACTTAACCTCGGCCTTAATCCCAATGAGACCCATTACATTGACCGTTCTTTGTCGTCAACGGGAGTCTCCACGATCATCATAACACCGGGAACTGGTTACTTTCGTGTATCCAAACAGCTGCTACGCTTGACCACCACCAGAATGTTGGATCAAGGGTTCGGGCTTGACCTTGTCTCTCTTGCAAAAGCTCCGCTGCATCAGAGCCCCATCTTCAGCTTTCAGGGGTACGAGCCCAAGTCTAACAGAGACGCGAAAAGCAACATCCGTGACTCGGATCCGCTGTGGGGTGGTGACGAGGCACCTAACGATGCGATTCCACGGAAAAAGGTGACATTTTGGTGGGAACCATTCTGGATTGGCGTCACGTTCTGGGACAAGCAAATGGATCTCCCTTTCCGGAGGGATAGGTCAGTTTTGAGACACTTCAAGCTTTTTCGACTGACGCTTGGCTTTTGTTAGGTTCATCGCAAGGGCTAAAATGCACGAAATACAAATGCTCGGACTGCTGGAGCGTGATGTCCTTTCGACAATTGAAGTCCCTTTCTTACCCGAATTCCGAGACTTGTCAGTAACTCCTCGAGATTCATTCAGCAATGACAGACCTCCGTCAGAGGCTGAGGCAGAACAGGCAGACATGGACCTCTTTGCGTCCAAGAAGGAAACCCGGCCCGCGAGTAGCGCCCGGGCCTCATTCGCATCTAGCACAAGCAGCACGGTGGTCCCTCTGTCTTATCGTTCATCCATGGTCACCGAAAGACGTAGCATGGTTTCACAGCGCACTTCCATCGCTTCTACACGCTTCATGCCAATTGAAGAGAGCCCGCGCCGAATCATTCTGGAACTTCCACCTGAAGGTGACGAGGATGGTCCCATACCTTCGGTCACGGGATTGAGCACTTCTCCATCTCAGTCTTCTATGAGGTCCGGGCGCTCCGTCTCTACGACAGCTTCAACTGTTGCGACAGCCAACAATGTTACTCCACCTGCAACGACGTCACGGCTGGCGAAACTTGCCCCTTCTTGGTTGTACAATCCCTTCCGTAGTAACTTGCCGGCCGAGCCACAGTCATCGCCGAGCACCTCGGTGCATAATATCACACCAACAACGCCCACCCCCTCCGTTCGCGTTCCCATCGCTCCGAATAAATCAGTGACCCCATCTGCATCCATCTCACGTTCTCCGCAGCCTATGGCTATCATACAGACTGCTTCGGGCAGGACGACACTTAGTCGCACGTACGAAGAAGAACTACCAATTGCAATTCCTCACCGCGGTTCCATGTCGCGATATTCACCCCTGAATACACCACCCCGTGATGAACCAACATTCGGAAAACGTCGTAGCATGACCCTGACGTCGTTGAACATACCGCTGTCATCCACGTCACCACAGTCGAGCCCTCGGACGAATCCTTCACGCCCCCAGTTCGCGGTGTCGTACACACAATCTTCGCTCGCTCGCCGCTGGGAACACACTTTCCCCACACCGATATACAAACACGAGGTCAAGTGGAAATCGATGGTTACACCTGCTTGCCTCCCGCTCACTGTGGAGCACTTTCCGAGCAACGCAGAACTAGAGTCTTCCTATGACGTTTTCTCGTACGACTTCGTTGTGGACCCCACCGAGATGCGCTCGTTCCTGGTCAAACCGCCGAACGTGCAGGGTACGATCGACGAGGTTCGCCGTGCTTGGGCGCTGGTTGTGATGCGAGGCATGGTCGCCGTCCGACTTGCCCAAGGCTTCCAATTCGTGCTTCGTTCCCAGAGCTCATCTGACGAAAGGATGACTCTGCCGCGCGCCAAGGCGTTCATGAGCGAAGAAGACAAGCCGGGCGGCGCAGCTGAAGTCCTGAACTCTACTAGAGATCCCGTATATCTCAGTATGAGTAACGAAATACACCTGATATCATATACTGGGGAGACCATCCAGGTTCGTCGATATGTCCGGAGGATGCCTCCAACGCAGCCGTTTGACTACGAGTGCTTGATCTGGCCGAAGTTGGGAGTCGGGTACACCGAACTGAAGACCAAGTTCGTGTCACATGGACTGGAGAACTATGGGTGGAATAGGTGAGCAGCATGCGATGCGAAAAAAATATATGCTCAACTCACGCTCTGACAGATTGGACATGTTAGTTGCGGGCTACGAACACCAGTTTAACGAATCCTTGCGTTATTGGCGCACCAGATTTGTCATTATACCTTCAGCCGAGGCACCAGAGATAACGAGTGGGCCTAGTGGGGAAAAGTTGAATGAAGAAGAGATTCGCCTAATGGGTATTGACAAACTCGCAGAGACATTCACCAAGGCACGCTGGCAACCGCCAGACGAGCGTGGACAACAACTCCCTCCTGTCAGATTTCTGCCCACTACATTGGGCCCCGCCTATTCCGTCCTGGACGAATCGCTTATGTTACAACTTGACGAGATACATGCGGCTGGTCCACTCAAGAAAAAGATGAAGAGTGAGCGGGAAATTGCGGACATGTCCCTCTCCGCCATCGCAAAGGCAATGCGCGACGATGATGGTGTTCCTATCAAACTCCATCGATGGCATCGAAAGAAATACCCAGATTCGTTCACCGGATTCGACTTCGTTTCCTGGCTTGTTCGGGAATTCAGGGACGTCTCGTCAAGAGAACAGGGGACAGAGTGGGGGGCGAGGCTACTCGATCAAGGCCTCTTTGTCCATTGCACAGGTCGCCACGGGTTCCTGGACGGGTAAGTGGTGTCACCTTGGCATTTGAGTTTGGCAACCGATGTGTTTCAGCCACTACTTTTATCAGCTTTGTGGGGAGCATGCGACAGTGAGCACGCCTTCCAAAGGGTGGTTCAAAGCCAGTCGCCACACACAAAACGAGGACACCCTAATTGGGCGGAATTACTACCCGTCAGCCAATCAGGCCAAGCCAAGTGGGGTCAGCCCAAAGCGGATGAGGAAGCGTCTGATCCTAACGCAGAGCACCATTATCGACGTCGACCCCGGAAAAGTGTGTCCTCACTCCTTTTGAACGTTCGCACCATGTGCTAATACGGACTCTCTCGGACAGAGAAGTGACATGGCGGAGACAGTTATCCTACACCATGATATCATACAGAACCCTGGGACAGTCTTCCATTTCGAGCTTCAATGGATTGGCTCCACTGCTCGATGCGTTGAGGACGCCCTTCGACAGTGGAGCAGGGCGATCGAACGATATGGACTCAAGCTTGTGGAAGCATACGTGACCGAAATTAGCGACGTCCGGGATTGCAACGCGTTCCAGTCATGCTTCCCGTTACGCCTTGCGGTCCCCCCTCCGGCTGTGCCTGACCTAGAAAAGAGAATCCCAGAATACACGCAACCAACACATTACTTCGAATATGCACTTTTGAGGCGATTTGGGTTCATTATCGATGTGGAAGCCATGAACATGTATCCCAAGGACGTGGACGTGGTTTACTCCTATCGTCGGGCGCCATTCAAATACTCCCAGTTTGTTCACCGATCAGGAGTTGCATTCGTGCAGGTGTTGGGCGGGTCGCAGGGTTTCCTCTTCTTAACGAACCGCCTCATGGGTGCTGGCCGCATGGGAACGGCGATGAAGAGTAGAGATAGACCCGCAACTGCTGCCGATGAAATTCGGTCCAGGCTCCAAGAGTTTTGTTCCGACGAAGTCGCACTGACGAAATTTTACGACGAGGAGCTTGCTGCTCTTGGTCCGGATGATCCACCTCCGTTGAGTATATAGGCATCAGAATATAATCTGGTCGATTGAAGCAATATGTGATGAGAGGGTAACTGACACCGAATTGTGTACGCATCAAGGCGGAGGGTTTACGATACGGAACTTGCATTAACAACCACCTCACGGCCATTGCTTCGCACCGAGCGTCGCAACGGGTCCCTCGAAAGAGGTTTACGCATGTCTGTGCAAGTTGAGCAACTGTTGGACCTGAATGGCGGATTCGCACTCACCAAACGCGTCCTCCTCGTCTTTTCCACCTTTGCCGACACCAAGCGAGCCATAATACTCCCTCACCCTGCGGTACACGCTGTACCCGAACCCCTCGTACATACTTATTGCGAGCGCGTTGTTACAGCGGACGTAAAGATCGACAAAGAAACCCTTGTAATTTTCGTCCGAAACGAGTTCTAGACAATTGACCATGCTGCGTGCGAGAGAGAGACGACGATACTCGGGGGCGACGGTGAGCGCGGTAATATGACCATGCCATTCGGCCGAGGAGCCCTCAGCTTTTCCAAGTACTGTATGAAGACGCGCTTGTGAGATCGATGAGACATTGAGGGGAAAAGGCCATACTGTAGCCCATCATGCGTCCGCTTGGTGCCTCTTGAGCGCAACACAAATCGGGCCATCGTGAGAGATAGGACAAGTAAAAGCTGATATTATACTACACACGACGTGGTCAGCTGCGGATATAACCCACGCAATGTCACATACGGTTTCTGTCCAGACGTCCAAGTTGCTGGGTGTGGACTAAGGCGTGTGCGTGGAGGCGTGGTATCCAGACTTACATGTTGTTGAACCTGAACATGTCTGTCGCCATGAAAGGTCTCAGGACGCTCATTGCGGCTGGTGTAAGAAATGTGCGTTATCTCTTGGAACCCCTTTGGATCCTAACACGGACAAACACGTCTTGCAGTGCACGGAGTCCCCGCTCTTGCCACAGCGAAAGATGGTCGTTTGGGTGGAGAGACCCCCGGAACCTTATTCCTCACTTGCTGTATCAATGTATCAGCAATTTTCTGCGACTGCACCCCCTGACTATGAACATAACTCATTGATGGGGTCCCTCTCTGCGGGACCAAGCACAGTAGCACCGCATGCCACAACGACGACCCCGACTTCACATCAAAAGCCCCCACCGCTCGTCGCTACGGGCGACTGGGCACACGAACTCGTCCAGCTCGCGAAAACCGCGGAACTCAAGTAGGTTCGCCCCACGGATGTCCTTCTCCTCGGTTAGAAAGACATCCCATCATGACTAGACTGATTCCATTTTCCCCGTAGGAAGCATTCGCTGACGCTGCAGCTCCATACGGCACATATCGTATCTGCACATGCGAGTCTAGAACAAAAGGACAAGGCCATCCAGGACATTAGAGAACAGAAGAACAAGTACGTCCGATACATCTGATTTGGGCATGTTCACGTTCGTCGTCGAGCACCCCGTCCCCCAATTTCGTCACCTACGCATCACACGTTGTTCTGATCATTCTGTGAATGATCTAGACTTGACAGCGAGCGAACGCGATTACTCAATGCTCTCGCAGAGGTTCGAGGTCCTTCTTTCGCAGGGAGCGTGTCTATTGATCGGATGTATCTCTAATCGCACATCAGATAAATTCAGACCGCGACAAGGTAGATCATCTGCCAGATGACAAGCGATTCAAGGTCTCATGATCATGATCTAGGCTGACCTCCTTGAAGCATCTATTGCGCGAGAGTATGCTTTCATTCCCTTGTTCGGATATAGTCGGGTGCTGACAGTCGGACCGAAGGTGTGGGGAGCTTCGCCAGCAGATCGCTACCTTGCAAGACGGGGAATACGCGGTAGCCAAAGCGGAAGTGGACCGATTGCGGCAAGAGTTGGGGCAGCCCCCGCTTCCACCATTACAAGCTACTTTGGACGAGAAAGCGTCTCAGTGAGTCAACAATTTCCACGCTAGTGGCGACGGTTCTTTGGGGGACCACTTCCGGCAGACCGACCGAATCGCTAGCTGGGATTAGACACGTCTTACAGATAGATGAGACATGCTGGCGGCGGGACTATTCTTATCGTGGATTTCCTTTCTCTGGTTGGACGTGTGCTCATCGGCAACATATCTATAGGTATCTGCGCGATCGCCGGGTAAATGGTGAGAAACGGAGTGTGGGTGACGTGAGCCAAGAAGCGCCCCCGGGGACGACAAAAAGACCCAGGGGACGGCCGAAGGGCAGCAAGAATCGAGCCCACAAGACGGGCGGAAACGCATCAGGAGGTGCAGGGGGTGGAGTAGCTTAAAGCGACGAGTGGTATATATCCGCAATTGATGTGATGAATCGATGTAGCTAGGTAAGAATGACAGGCAGATTGATGGGTGAGACGAACTGGTTTGTAATTTGCCGTAGCGCTTCGTCCACGATCGATGCACACCGGCCGATTAATGACAGTCAGCAAAGCTCGAAGCGTACCACCGCTTAGTCACTCTGAGTCAGGTGGGATACACTTTATCATTCCCTACGTACGATTCGGTACGAGTCAAAGCGCATCCACTAAGCGATACGAGCGTGGATTCGGGTAGACTGCGGTGTATTGCGGCTGCGCACTGGTGCGAGCAGAGGCACGGTGCGTGGACAGGTGCCGTGCGGCCGAGAATTCCACATATGGACAAGTGTGATAAATTAGGTGATAAATAATAAATGTTCCACTCTGTTCGGCTGACTTGGATTCAGAATTCTATTGCTAATCCTTCTCCCTTGTCACTTCCTTCCTATTTCGTCATCTTCCGATTCGGCCCTTTCGTTGGGCCGCTGTCCCCTTTATAACACTCCCCTCCTCAACCGGTCATGGCCAACTCTTCCCCCTTCCAGCCTATCTGCAATGGCCCGCTCTCCGCTCCACCCCGCCAGCCTCGTAGACTCTGCCCTGCACTCGCCTGCACTCCTCGAGCTCCTCGACATCAAACTCTCCAGACCCGTCCTCGGTATGTCCCCGACACCACTCCCACTCACTCCTACTTACCCCTTTTTAGAATATGTCGTCGACGCCGTAGTTGATACAGTCGACTATGCAATGGGTCGTCCTTCCTCATCCCATCGCGGTCGCGCCCTTTCGCGGCGCTCTGAACATGCTGCATTTGCCAAATTCGTCACCGATGTCCTCACCCGCGCTGAGGTCAACATCCCCGTCATCCTCGTTTCGCTCGTCTACATCGACAGAGCCAAACCTCATCTTCAAATCGCCCTCGAAGAATGGGCCTGTGAGCGCGTCTTTCTTGGCGCCGTAATGGTTGCGAGCAAGGTACGGTGCCTCTTCCCCTTTCTATATCACGTCTGGTCCTAACTATCGCCTTTTCTAGTATCTGAACGATTCCACTCTCAAAAATATCCACTGGGCGCTATGTACCGGTGTATTCGGCAAGCGTGACGTTGGGCGCATTGAACGCGAATTCCTAGACGTCCTCGACTTTGAGCTGTCTGTCTCCGAAGATGACGTTCTCAGCCACCATGATTCGCTCTCTGCAGTTGCTTTGCCTTCTCACACCCATCGTCGCCATGTCGGTCCCCACACTCATAATCACTATCACCGTGCGAACCACGCTGCCTGCCCAGTCTTGGATCCTTCGAGCCCTAAATCGTCGTCCTCTGGGAGCTCTCCCGCACCTGTTACACCAGACATGCCCGTCGATTCTACTTATGGTACTCGTCCCAAGGTGTACCACGAGCATGTGCACGACTCTACCACTCAAGTGGTGCCACTCAAATCAAAACCATCCCAGCCCTTGGCGTCCACTATGGACCTAATCCGGGCGTTCCCCCTTCCCGTGTCACATTCACATTCATATTCACGACCTTCTGCGCCTTCGCACAAGCCACACCATCGTTCTTCGCGTCACCCCTATTATTCATTGACGCAAGTCGCTGCATAACCTTTCTTCTCTTCAACCTAGTAACATCGTGGTGTCGCTATATTTTTTGACATATACCACTCTTTCGCATCTAATAAACAGCATCATGTCTCTTTCTACTCGTATGGCAATCAATCAATACTACCCTGCTCTACGTCGCCTGTGTGCCTTTTTGGATATCATGAGTTGGCTCGCACCGGCGATTCAACGAACATGCGGACCGTGTAATCACGCTTTGCAATTGCGTACTCCAATTACCGGCGAGGTCGGACCCGTCCCTCCTTGGGAGCCAATTAATGGCCCTGTCGGACGTGCGGTCGCATCGGACCGTCCCCAGCGGCACAGCACACCATCAACACTAAATTTACTTCAAGGAATACGCCAATCGGGAGGTGTACTCTCTACCGGTACAGCGTCCCCTAGACTGCTGTGCCCGAGTCGTCGCAATGGCCCGTGTTCATTCATCTCGATCTCGACACGTGTCCCACGTTCCAGTGCACCTGCACTTTTTCGAACAAGGTCGTCAACCCCCACCCACTGCTTACGACCTCCGAGTCGCACGACGCGCGTTGCTGCGATTCGCGTACTCCTGGTTCGAGTCATCACGCTGACGATCACGGCCCTGTTCGGCGGCGGCATCGCAATCACTATTACTCGGGTACATCGTGTCATGACGCATGCGTGACTCCGCCATGCTGTGCACCATATTGCCTTATTTTCTAACCCTACCAGTTCTCGTCACAACGCCGCAGTGACGCGCAACAAGTCAACCGGAGCGTTCCGTCGGGGAGGACCACGATCACCGTCACCGTCTCCAGATCTGGAATGGCTTTGGCTGCGCGAGCGCGAGCGCGTGCCGTTGTTCGCGTCGATCCAATGCACGCCGCCACCATGACGCGCAACAACTCGACCGGAACGCTCCGACGGGGACCATGCGATCATCTGCCCTGCAGAATCCGCGTGCACCGTGGTTCCAAGCCAGCCCGCCCACGAGCGCCAACCGGTGTATAGGTCGGATCGACGGGGACGACAGAGCGCTCGCGCAGCCACGCCATCATCCACTGCACCCCATGGTACTTGGATACCTTGTACTTGCACCGGCCGTGCACAACCCGCCATCCAGCCAATCTGCAGAGTCCAGATGGCCGTTTTCCCAAACCTGGGTTTTCTTTTCTTTTTCTCACATTATTATCGGCCCATGGGATGCCCGAGTACCGTCGCATGGGTCTGGCCACACCGATATGGCAATCCGGGGAACGGCCGCCACGGGCCTGATCAATCGTTCCTGCCCAGCGAGGCATATTCGGATGCGGCCGCCCAACGAGGCACCAAAATAGCTTGTCTTTACGAGACCGCTCGAACCGCCAGACGAATGAGACCTAATAAGTCATTGACACGACGTCGGCGAGTACCTTTTGTTACGGCGCAACTGGGAGCCCGGTTTCAGTCGTCTCCGTCGGCCGACATGACAGCACTTGTGCCGTCCTCGCCACCTTTGATATAGATAGATCTGCCCAATGGGTTCATAACGAATGGTCATTCCATTTATAAAAGGGGACTCCTATGGCTGAATACAACGATCCAATCGTAAGACATGAGGGGTATTGTTTCCTAACGAGATACAGATTGCAGCGTGAACGTTACGCGATTACATACGTGCTTAGGCACTAGGGAATATATATCTTGGAGTATCCTTCCACACTAGGATGACCGTCAGATAGGATCTAGACCAAACCAAGTCCATCACTTACTTTGTTCTACAACAGGGACACGTATGCTTCGAGACGGACGCGCGCGACGCCAAGTTTTCTCGACAGTCATCGCAAAGCGTAAGACATCTGCGAATGTCAATCCAGCTTCAATGGCACGATTCCCAAGGATGCTTACCGACAAGGCCAGCAGATAATCTGCCGCGGCTCCACTGTACATATGACACAGTTCCTTCTTGGTTCATCGAGCGGATCTTCGGGGCGCGAAACAACATCTGGTCTCCGCGCATGCATCACGTCTGTCCAGCCGTCCTTAGCATCTTGGTACAGTGGGCTGGACGAGGAGCCGGACACCAACTGGCTGAAACGCTGCCGCGTCAGCGGTGACGACGAGTGGTCAGCCAAGTGAGCCAATAGATGCGAGGCTGATGTCGGTGTTGCGACGGCGGAAGAAAGGTCTGCATAGAGACTGACAGCCTCAGCTTGTGTATCATACGCGTTGTTTTCTGCATTGTCGGAAATGGAGGAAAACGATTCGACAGAGGTTGAACGTGATCGCGAGACCGGCTCGTATTCATCGTACTCATCGTCGCTGAGTTGTTCTCCGCGAATAAAACTATCATAGACATCTTGGGTGTCTCGCTCGTTCGGTAAATACTCATCCGGAGGAGCGCTCTCCTCCCTATGCGGTAATGAACGGGGGCATAACCGCGGGCTCCTCAAGAAGTCCCGGAAGAGTGCGTACAAACGTTTGAAGAAGCGGGCTATCCCAACGGCAAACTTGACGAATTCGCGACACCAAGTGAGGTCCAACCAAAGATCGCCGTCGTTGGAAGTGGCTTTGATATGCTTGATTTCATTTGCGAATCCTTTCTTCGGTCGTCGATTCTGACCGTACCCTTCGAGTGTGTGAGAGATAGACTCGACGCCGAAGCGGCTGAGTGCGACCGTGCCGACATCTATCTGGTCGAGTGCAGGCGACATGAGTGAGATACCGCTGACCTCGTTTCCGAGGCCGGCTACGCTGGAGGTCTCAAGACTGGCGGTTCCCATGCGAAGAAGGGCAATAGAAAAGTCTTCGTCAAGCCTTGGTAAGAGGGCGGCATGATGACCGAATAAGGGTCTAGACACGGAACCTTCTGCAACAACCTGTGTGAGGGCGTTGAGAAAGATGGCGAGGAACGTGACAAAGAGGAGGATGGATTCAAAGAGACAAGGCATGTAATTGAGGAGGGGATAAGTGGAGTCGGAGAACCAGAGAACCCAGTGAAAATGGATGAGGGCGGCGATGGATACAAATGCGGAAGGTATGAGGCGGTGATTTGACCAGGCTTGTTTTATTCCCAGACAATGTATAATTGTGAGCTATGATGGGGATTAAATTTCTCGGGAGATGGAGAGGGACAGCTGTGACGGACTTGTAAGAGAGGGAGAATGATTGTGAAGACAACATGCTTGTCTGGACGGGAGGGGAGACCTTGGAGCTTTGTGCCGTGTGTCATCGGGGATGAATATATGTGCAGGAGGAAGGCGTAACCGAACTGTGAAGATGTGTGATACACGATGAGTAACCGAGGCGATATGAATTTAACTCAGGGACATGCGGCAAGATAACGTACCAGGTTAAATGGAGAAGCGTTGCTGTTTGCACCTTCTAAGCCACGGGTAAGTGCTTCTACGCATAGTGCACCACAGACGGCACAGAACGTAAACCAGCAGATGGTTGGGGTGTCGTAGCGTGCGACCCACGAAGCGAGAGAGAGAAGCGAATCAGAGGAGGGGAATTTGTTAGCAGTCTGTGCGAGGGTGGTGGACCAGAGCAAGAGGGCCTTTGATAAGAAGTAGAGGGAGGGCAGACGGAGGATCAGACGGACGAGGGAGGAGGAGAAATCAAGGGGGAATATGGCATGATAGGCGAGGTGGGGAGAGAGGATATCCCTTGATGGTGGACGAGGGAAGCGGCGCACTCTATGGCGCGGTGGGACGACGATGTTCTGGATGCGATGCATGAGCACGGCCTGCGGTGCGTGTCAGCAGGGTCTTCGGGAGACAAGTAGGATATACCATGAGTATGAGGCCGAGTACGTAGCCTGAGGTGAGAAATCCCCATGGCCCTGGCAGTGGCGAGGTTGTCTGGTGCTGTGTTTTGTGTATGGACTGGCTGTCGAGCCAGTCGTTGAGTTTGCGGACGCGCGCGATGAAGCGAGACGGCCAACTCGATGTCGAGTTGGATGCCATGGTACTAGTGGAGTAGGACTGGATTAGTCATCATGTCCCTCCTCAACCTCCTCGCCGCCACTCAGCCCGCCATTCCACTCCCCGCCAGCGCCATCCGCGTCCTCGACAGCCCAGCCGCGTTCTACTCAAACCTCGTCGTACGTCCTCTCGTTGACCCCCGGAACGTCGCTCATCCCAGCCAGGACATTGTGCGACGCGCAAAACGACGCATATTTCTTTCTTCTCTCTACCTGAGCGCGTCCGAACACCATCTGGTCCGTGTGCTCCCACCACGCGTTCGTACCCTCTTACCCGCTCCAGCTAGCGTCCCTCGACACTGCCCTGCGTCAAAATAGCCGTCTTCAGCTCCACCTCACCCTCGACTACAACCGCTCCACTCGGCCCGGCCCGGATTCGCCTGTCCTTGCTCTTCTCCCCCTTCTACGCGCCCATGGATCCAGGGTTCACGTCTCCCTCTTCCGCAGCCCAAATCTCAGCGGCCCAATGACCACTGTCGTCCCTCCTCGCTTCAACGAGGGCTGGGGCACATGGCACCCAAAAATATACGGTGCCGACGACGACGTCATCATCACCGGGTTAGTCTCGCCACTACTTGGCCCTACTCGCACTGATGGCCACCGCAGGGCCAACCTCAACAAGTCCTACTTTACGAATCGTCAAGACCGCTACCTCCACATCGGGGACCAGTCAAACCTTGCAGATTACTGCTTCTCATTCCTGCAACTAATATCCTCCTTTTCGTATAATATACTCTCCTCACCCAACATAGACGCGCCTATAATACAGTGGCCCGATCCGTCCGTCCAGCCTTGGAAAATTCAGTCCAAAGTTCATCATGCATTGTCTCAATTCCAGGCCTCCCGTCTCACGTCCTCGCATCATATCCAAGACACGGTCCTATTTCCCGTTATACAAGGCGGGCAGTTCAATATTCGTGAAGAAGAACGCGCCTTGTCAATCATTTTTAAATACTTGACATCTCAACAATTCAGCCGTCCTGTGATGACCTGGACCAGTGGCTACTTCGGCCTTTACAAGCCCTATCAAGACATGATTCTCAAATCACCCGCTGCATGCGAGGTTATCGCAGCAAGCCCAAAGGTCCCAGCATATACCCACTTATCCCTAGTGTCCTGCTAATTTATTACAGGCAAATGGCTTTTACGGTTCCCGCGGACTATCTGGTCTCATACCCGAAGGTTATACCCTACTGGAGCAGCGGTTCATGCGTGCAGTCCGTGCTGCTGGCCGAGTATCCGATCGACACGACAACGCTGTTACTCTTTCAGAGTGGGAACGACCAGGTTGGACCTATCACGCCAAAGGTAGTTTCGTCCCTCTGACTTGATATGGATGTACTCATCCTCTGCAGGTATATGGCTATCCCCTTCCAAAGACAGCCCACCTACATTGACCATGTTTGGCTCAACGAATCTGAACTCGCGGTCTGCGAACCTCGACACCGAGCTTTCCTTTGTGATGGTTACGTCCTCACAGGCGTTGCAACAAACTCTACATGACGAGGTATGTAACCTGCGACGATGGACAGGGCCTTGGAGAGGGGCCGACAGAAAGGTTCGTTTGAGAACGAAAGCAATCGTCGGTCTAGTTGGTGGAATGTTGTGAAATAATTCCATTCTTTCACACCCACCTCACCAAATTATTTGTTTGGCCATGAGTTCGTGTGTGCAACCCGGCACTCCGTGCCACGCGGTCAAGGTATGGCACGGATACAATCCAATTTATTCGAACCCAGCGGATTCCACGCCGTAAAGAGCTGTCGCTGCTCACGATTCTCCGCCGGGAGCTGGAGTGGACCGTGTTGATTCTGTAGATCTAGTGGAATCACCCTTTGATTTCTTCTTCTCTCCTTTGTCGCCGCCACCATTCGGAGGCGTGACATACTCGAACTTTCTGGTATCGAGAGTGAAGGTGATGGGTCCCTACTACGAAGTCAGGTCCTGCGGTATGCTGGTCCACTGCAATCGTACCTCGTTCGTCAAGCTCACATCCATCATGGCACCAAACTGACCGTCTGTGTGTACGTTCTTGGGGCGTCATGTCGTGTCGAATGATCAAAACCCACCTTTGATACGATCTGGGACGTACAGTTGCTTCATCTTGTTCAAAAACACGTCGTACAGCTGACGTGACGACTCCGTGGACTGTCCCGTGTCCAAACATGTTTGCAAAAACGATATCAATCATTGGGCATGAGCTTACCATCGCTCTATGAAAATCCGGCTTGTTCCCCTTGCTCGTATTCGCCAGGAGCGTGAACTGCGACACACAGAGGACTTCGCCTGCAATGTCCTTTACGCTCGTCTTCCACATCGCACCGCTCGCGTCTGAAAAAACGCGCAGGGAGAGTCTGCCGCGACGCAACGATTTGGATTAGCTAAGGTGATCGAGAGGAGATCGACCCCGTACATTTTATTGGAGAGTACGTCGACGTCTGTCGGGGTGTCGTCTGTCTTGCACGCGTGAGATGTCTTGAGCGAGGCGTTTGGGGTTGATTCGAGGTGTAGGACATACCGGTTCCGATGCCGACGAGGACCATGAGGCCTTTGGATATACTGGAAATCACTTTGCCATCGACTGCGAGATGTGAAGTGGATAAGACCCTCGTAAGTCGGTTTGGGGTACTCACCAGTGACGGATGCAGAGGTGACGCGTTGAACTACTGCTCTCATGGTGGTTGGTGGCGAACTAGCGATCATCCAATTAAGGGAGGTATATAGATACATCCGAGTATGATACTACAACCAGCCCTCATCAATGACACCACATCCCAAACACCAATCTCCAGAGTAAATCGTTGCAATCTGACCGGGAGCAATGCCCTTTTGAGGTGTAAGAAAGATGATGTGCAATCCTCGGCTATCTCTGCAGGCGGTCAAATGTCCGAATTCGACAAGGAGGTGTGTACCACCCACCGATGAAGAGTACATGGGACATCAATCATACAGTGTCGATACTTTATGCGCGCATCCAGGCCAGAGGGCTGTGAGACTTCCCGTGGCTCATCGTCTGCCCATATCCAACGAAAGTCGCGAACGCGGATATTCTCAACGTATAACGCGGGGTGGTCCCTGTGAGATGCTAAACAAAGCGGAATGCAAACGAATTGCACGACTTACGCTCCAGGCACAACAAAAATGGTGTTCGCCGTTGGATCTTTCTTGGCCACAAACATTCTCTGCGGCATGCCACTGATTTTAGCTCCTTGACCGATCGTATAACTCCATATCCCTTTGTGAACGCCTATCCGCTTTCCAGTGGTCATATCTAAGATAAGTCCAGGTTCGGGTACGATGTACTGCGCTGAAAATGTCTGAGGTCACGACAATACGCGTGATAGGGATGGAATTCACATATAAATTCGCTGAATTTCTTCCGCTCTCCAACAAAGCAGAGACCCATGCTTTCATCTCTGGTTGCGGTTGGTAGCTTCCACTCAGTGGCAAAATTCCGCACCTGGGTCTTTGTCAATTGAGCGAGAGGGAACAAGGCACGCGAGAGACCGTTTTCGGAGATGGAAGATAAGTAGTATGTTTGATCCTTGGTCGAGTCCAGAGGTTTTCTGAGCATAGGACGCGGCCTGGCGAGATCACTTGTATCCCAGGTCTTGTGAGCATAATGCCCTGTCAAAGTGACTCGTCAAGAAAACAGGATAGCGTAACTTGGGGAGAAACAGGTACCGGTTGCAAGCCATGCATTTGAGAGCGAGGGATCCTTCGTAAGACTGTCTAAAAGGGCACCAAATTTGACCTCCCTGAGTCGATCGATATGGGAAATGGGAAAGCCGCATAGGATAAACCATCCTTACTTGTTGCACCAAACGTCGGGATTAGGCGAGAGTCCTAGAGACCAATCTCTGAGGGACGGCTCAAACACCCGCAGCCAGTATTCCCGACTTAGGTCAATCTGCTGTCCAGTGAGAGACCACCTCATCGGCACAAAGAACGCGAACGCACCAACTTGACAGGTATGTCGAGCATCCGACAAACTCGTTGCACGTCCTCCCAGTCCTTTTTCCACTCGCATCCGTCGTTTGACCCGGATTCGTCGCGCATGTCCCAATTCCGCATGAAAACTGCAGACAGGTCGTATCCCTGAGCCATATATTTAAGCGCAATACAACAAGAGGCGGCTAAACTCACGTTCGGAGCGTCAGCTAGGAGCTTCGCAGTCACGGAGGAGTCGACTCCGCCAGACATGGCCACTACCACTATAAAGACGTTGGAAAAGGCTTGTAAACTTTGACCAGAGGCATACCTTTGTCTCCTTTCGACGGTGTGGTTGGGCCTGCATGATAGCTTTGAATGTGCAAACGTCTCCAGCGTGCAGGACATCGTCGAACAAGATTGAGCCGAAGCATGCAGTTACTATTACTAGCGAACGCGCGACGACGGAACTGAATGTGTGGCGCAGATCATCTTTGACTCGAACTCGTCAACAGACCAGAGATGGTCGTCGGAACCAAGACGGACGGTAACCCTTAACTCTCATTTTCCTTAGCCTCGACTAACCCCCTCCGGGAGGCCCCTCGCAGGCCGAAATCCTGCTCCGAGTCACTTCGGCGATCGCTGTAGAGCTGATCAGATCGCACGACGCCAATGAATCCGTCTCTCTCAACGAGCTTCGCGCCAAACTGTCGAAAAAGTTTGGCTTTGGAGGTGTCCCAAGACTCGTCGACATCATCAGCGCGATTCCGGACGACTACAAGAAGGCGCTCCTCCCAAAGCTCCGCGCAAGGCCAATACGGACTGCTAGTGGGGTGCGCTCGTTCCATGACCTCCTCTATCTGCCTCGACTCATTATGTTGTCGTTTAGATTGCGGTTGTCGCGGTCATGTGCAAGCCCCATCGATGTCCGCACATTGCCATGACAGGGAATATCTGTGTGTGAGTGTCTGACGTTGGAAACGATACATACTTCATTGCTGACACCTTGCAGATATTGCCCTGGTGGTCCTGACTCTGATTTCGATTACAGCACGCAGAGTTACACTGGATACGAGCCTACGAGCATGCGGGCCATCAGAGCTCGGTATGACCCATACGAGCAAACGCGTGGTCGTGTTGAGCAATTGAAAGCCCTTGGCCATAGTGTCGACAAGGTTTGAATGGTCTTCGACTGTGGACGTCCATCTTAACTGTGCTGCACAGGTCGAATTTATCGTAATGGGTGGCACGTTCATGAGCATGCCAGAGGACTATCGTACGAAGTTCATTGCTCAACTACATAATGCCCTTTCAGGATTCACTGGTCTGGACGTCGATGAAGCAGTTCGTTACTCGGAGCAGAGCAAGTCAAAGGCTATTGGGATCACCATTGAAACTCGACCAGACTACTGCCTTCGTCCTCATCTCAGGTAAGCCTGATAACTGACCCGTCCACCGAGGACGATGTCTGAGCTTTTCCGATTGCAGTCAAATGCTCCGCTATGGGTGCACTCGTCTAGAGATCGGAGTACAGTCCGTTTACGAAGACGTCGCGAGGGATACCAACCGTGGACACACAGTTCGCGCGGTATCCGAGTCTTTCCATCTCGCAAAAGATGTTGGCTTCAAGGTTGTCGCACACATGATGCCCGACCTCCCAAATGTTGGACTCGAGAGAGATCTCGAGCAGTTCAAAGAATATTTCGAAAACCCTGCTTTCAGAAGCGATGGTCTCAAAATATATCCGACGCTGGTAATCCGTGGAACCGGTCTGTACGAGCTTTGGAGAACTGGGCGATACAAGAATTACACACCCAACGTTTTGGTCGACGTCGTCGCTCGTATTCTGGCGTTGGTCCCTCCGTGGACGAGAGTATACCGAGTCCAGAGGTAAGTCATATCGCTATTGGGAGAGGATATTACTGACCTACTGTTCGCAGAGATATACCACTCCCTCTGGTGACAAGCGGTTGCGAAAACTCGGGGAATTTGCGAGAACTCGCTCTCAATCGCATGAAAGACTTTGGTGCAGAATGTCGAGATGTACGCTTTCGCGAAGTCGGTGTAAGTTCTTCCTGTTATCCTGGTGGCCCGCGCGAACCTGACGTGTCTACAGATCCACGAAATCCACCATAAAGTTCGACCAGAATCGGTAGAACTTCTTCGCCGGGACTATGTGGCAAACGGTGGATGGGAAACATTCCTGTCCTATGAAGACCCCGAACAAGACATTCTGGTTGGGCTGTTGCGTCTGCGTAAATGCTCAGATGAAGGTACGTTCAGACCGGAGCTAGTTCGCAAGGAGGGCGCAGAGGGTGGGTCGAGTATAGTGAGAGAACTTCATGTTTATGGCACGGCGGTTCCGGTGCATGGTCGTGATCCGACCAAGTTCCAGCATCAGGGCTTCGGTACGTTGTTGATGGAGGAGGCAGAACGAATAGCAAGGGAGGAGCATGGGAGTGTAAAACTAGTTGTTATTTCAGGTAAGGCGTTAAGTAATTGTCTATCCGACCACTCATTGACAGCATTTCTGCAGGCGTTGGCACACGAGACTATTATCGAAAGCTTGGTTACGCGCTTGATGGCCCATACATGAGCAAGTCGCTTGTATACACTGGCATGTAGCATTGTTGTATTTCTACCTTTTTCACATATCGTCCTATTGCTGGTCGCCCATGACAAGAGTATGAAAGTTTGGAAACACTAGCTCCTCCTCGACCGTTTTCCGTATGACATCCTGGATGAACCGCTCGACCCGCGTCACGTTCTTCAACACATGCTTGTCCGCCTGACCGATCTCGCTTTCGATGAATATGGACGGCAACAAGCGCTGCCCGACCGGAAGACGCTTTCCCTCCCGCCTTCCACCTGTATCATCGTCCACATCAGACGGTGTACTCGACTGGCTCCGTTCTCGTCGACACGCAGGTCCGTATGGGTCCAGTTCGTCCAATATACATATATGCACGCGCCCACGACTGCCTTCATACGCCACCGCAACCTCGCCATTAAACACGAGACCTGTGACGGAGAGTTTGATCGGGAGCGACATGAACGACGGGGACGGGTAGTTGATGAGCAGCGAGGTCGTGAGCGTCAGGCGTAGATTCGAGTGCCAGTTCAGATGGAGATGGAGCTGAAGATCTGGGCGCGCCTCCTGCTGCTGCTTGTCTGGTGCAGGCGGTGGTGCGTCTGGTGTAGGCGACGCATGCCGCGTCGTCGGATGGCACACTGCGATGGAGGACGCCGAGCCGTGCGCCGAGCCCCTGGGAGACGACGTGAGCGGACCGGAGTGGAACACACCAACGCCAGACGTCGAACTCAGTGCGACGGCAGGCCTGAAATCGCCCAAGCTCGGCATGCTCCTGTTCCTCTGCACAGGCACCGCGCCCGTGCCCCACATGTCCCGCGGGGGACCCGGGTACAGGGTCGACGTCGATGCAAAGAGGTCCATCGCGGGCCCGCGACCGTACCGGACGTGCGGCGGGAGATGGTGATAGGCCAGCGTGTCCTCGGCCAGCCCGCGCCGTGCTGCTCTGCGCGACACCCACTCGAACCCGTCTTCATCCCCGTCCTCCCCCGACACCGTCGGTGCGCCCTCTGTCACCTTGATGTTATCCTGCTCAGACCCCGCCTCGGAGTCGTCTTCGAGAAAGTCGCGGTGGATGTCACGCAAGTCGACGAGCTCGACGTCGGGCGCGTGTGTGCCAAAGTCGAAGGATGTGATTTCGACGGGGCCGATGAAGGACGGACGTTGGGTGTGCGTGAGTTGTCGATTAAGGATGTCGACGAGCATTCTGGAGAGGGACGCGTCGAGTTTGTGCCATTCGAGGTCGATGGACATGATGGGAGTGTCTATCGGAGTAGCATACAAGATGAACAATCCTATCCGATGCAGTGGTACGACGACAACAGAATACATCGAGCATATGGCTAGCTGGCGACGAGAGCGCGCAGAGTCCTATCAAGATCGCCTCCGTTTTCAGAGAGCACCTTCTCCGCTTGTGTCTGCGGAATGTCAAACTCCTTTGCCTAGGACGCGATCAGACAAGGACGTTGGCATCGACAACGAATGCGCGCACGATGAGCTCCACGTCGTCCTTCTTCACGGCCACCTGGCTTTTGAGCGACTTAACCGACTTGCGGTCTTGCACCAACTCGCGAAGGCTCGCATCTAGTTTCGTTTTGGAATACGAATAGCCGTCATGAAACTGCGTTGGTCTCAGGGAACGCTTCAGATGTGAGGGTAGTAGTACATACTTGAGCTATTACCTCTGCCTCCCGCCCGTTGTACAGATCGTTGGTTTGCATCGTCAATGTATTTGTGGCAGTGCTAATCAAACTGATCACTCTTAGCCAGTTGATTTCGGTTGGGTTTATTTTTTGGTCCAAGGCTAAAAGGATATTACAGCTAACACCGGACTAAAATGCCAGCAAACGTCGTATTACTCTAGAAAGGTCATCACCAAACGCCTACGGGTTCTCGTGCGTCAAAAACGACAGGGCAGTGCTTTGTCCGTGCATCAACTAATGGTGGTAGGGGAAAGTTGAAGGGGAATAAAACCAAGAAAGAACGCGGAGATGGCACATGAAACGCAAGGACGCACGGGGACACCCCACAGGTATGACAACAGCGAGAAAGGGATCTGATGCAAAGCGACCGGAAACCGTGGAGGGCGTGAACGTTATATAACTGAAATAAATTTCGCTTGCTTGAGGTTGTGTCGATACTACGCAACGCGAGGTAGTTGCCGAGCAATAGCTGTAGATAGGCTTGCAAACGTCTAATAGAAAGGGTGGGGGTATATCTGGTCATCACGTTAGAAGGTCGTATGGTAAAGAGTTCGGTTGTTCCACGTGTCCATGGCAGATCACGGTCGCTCTTCTGGTCGAGGAGTTGGTGTGCGCGATGGAAAGGGCGAGCCGTAAGGTGCGCTGAGGTACCGAGACGTAGACTCCATCTCTGAAAAGTACTCCTTCTCCACAAGAGGCCCTGGCTTTTCTCCCAATCCAAGGGCAGATGCAATAGCGCGCGGGCTCCCAAATGGGGATGGCTTCTTAACAGGAAATTCCCCAAGAATAGGGTCCTTTTTGCCAAGTGACAGATCTGGGAATGGCGTTTTGCTCCCCAAGGAGGTGACGATGTGAGGCTCTTTGGCTGTTGGCTGGTTGTACATCGCCGTGGCAGCAAGCACGGTAGAGGCTCCGATGATGAACGACAGCGTAACATGGAAGTCGAAGAGCACCACCGACGCCAGGAAGGAAAGAATGATAGAGATCGACGTGGCAAACCCTTTGAGGATATTGTCTGAGTATTTGATGACAATTGCCGTAATCAGGCCACCAAAGACCTGAATAACCACGGTGGCCCACGCCCAGCCGCCGAAATGTCGGAAGACGTAGCTAATAAAGCCGTCGGGTGTGGGATACTGAGGGGCGTACAAGATGGGTAGAAAGGCCGGGAGGAGAGAAAATAAGGACAGTTGGACGTTCCGTACCCACAGGTCTGCCTTGGAGTTCTTGAGAACCATCTCGAAGTACACCCCTGCTAGGCCAGATGTGAAGCAAGCGGCCGTGACGGCACCAAAGCCTTTGAGTGGGCTCATTATGTGGATGTGCAGCGGTGCAGCGTCATGAGCACTACCCACACGAATCTCTCTGGGTCCGGTGCTCGAGGTGGACGTTTGAACTTGCACGATGCCAACGCCGATAGCCAAGAAGAATAACGAGAGCCACTTTGTTGAGGAAAGCCTCTTCCGAAGAAGCAGAACGGAGAACGCGGCAGTGGTCAGAATCTTCATCTGGTATGCGACTTGGAACGAGGCGACAGGTAGATTCCCGATAGCAACGAACTGAAGAGAGTTCTGTACGACGTAAAGAACGGCAGGAATTGAAAGCTTCCAACAATCGGTGCTGAAGACCTCGCCACATACTTGCCGGAAGGGGGCGGACCATGGAGCAAGCGAGTAAATGGTGTTCCAGAAAGACCTGCGAGAAGACAAAGGCAGGTCTGCATCCTTGGCCTTCCACAGTGCGATCAAGAAAGATATTGAGCCCTTTAAAATTTCCCCGAGAAGGACGGCCGAAGCCGGAGAGTATGATAGATGTGCTGGGGTGGAAACGCGTGAATAGTGCATCACTATGGACAGTGACGCATTTTGCACTGCAAGGGTGACAAGCCTTGAGAGGCACCAGTTTTTGAGTTGACGAGGGGTTGAGCATGGACAACACTCACGACAGGTATTTCAACGGCATCCCGCAGAACGTTGGATCTTTAGAGGCCGCATGAACCTCGGATGATACATCGACGGGAGACCGGTTGAGTAGGAGACCTGAGGATTTACTCGACAAGTTATCGAGGGCGGCGGGTGGGATGAGTGGAGCTAAACGCGGGCTGGGGGCGGGCATCGCGGGGATATTGGGGGACGAAGGTACGGAACGAACTGATGGGTAAGCGCGGTGGTACATTTCATTTGAGGGAGAGAGCACTGCAGGACCTGAGCTCAATACAGGTTACACGGAAGGGGGGAAGATGGTTCACTTTAGGTGCAAGAGGACGACTGGGGGTAAGGATGAGCCTGGGTCATGTAGAGAGAACGGCACAGGTGTTTACCTCCCCGAGACGCGATCCGGCAAGGTTGTTGAGAGGAAAGCGGTGAAACGGATGGGAACTGAAATGATGAAAAGTGTGGGATGGAGACCAGAATAAGCGACCTGTTTCCGCAGATGAAAAAGAGAGAGAAAACGAAAGGAAAAAGACAGAGACGAGGTCGATGGTTGATTTTTGGAGGCGCAAAGGTATGCGCGAGAAACAAGGAAAAACGGGAATCGCGACTAGTAACTATGCCACTCGGCTGGTCAACCATTCCGTGATCAACAACTACATTTGTCTATCAAAGTGTAAAGATACATTTGCCATCAAACACGACCAAGGGCATTGCTACACAGGAAGGATTGTCAGTGCAAGCCGATATAAGGACGGCGGACAGGACTGCGAACACCTCAGCCTCGCCTTTAACTCCCCATCCACCTCCAACTGCCGCAGGCTCTGTAGGAACCCTCGACGACACCCCCAGTGAGAGAGGGACCCTAGCGGGCGGGATGTGTTCTTTTACCAGGATGCTCATCCTCGGTGTTCGACCGGAAATGTCCAAACAAGAAATACTCACATCAAGTCGGCCTGCACAGTTTTCAGAGACGACGTCGCACCCAGCAAAGTAGACACTCACTGTTATTTCTACGTACAAGTACGAAACAAATGGTGTGGACATCTCCAGGTGATCCTGCGTCCTGGTCCCTCGACCGACGGGAGGAACATCAGCAAAGACTGTTTTCGAGACGACCTGCAAGCATTCGTCTCCGACGTTTGTCTGGACCATCCATCCTTGACGTGTGCAGCATCGCGCAGGAGGACAAACGGTAATTTGGACGTCGTTAAGTTGATGAACAACTCAGTCTGGTTTATGTATCCATCCGGAAATTGCCGGCTTCCACCCAAAAAATCGCAAGCCTGGCCCTTGTCGACATGCCTTGCTCAGCGTTGACCCGTTCGACATTCGGGACCCTCCTAAAACATTCCAAGTTTTCCGCCTTCGACCCCCGCATCAGCCAGGTCTACACCACACACGGCGGCGATGCCCACCGCGGTCATTGGGGCTTCAAACGCCCCCTCCCCCTCCGTCGTCGCGGGGCCTACATTACCGTAAAGAACGTCGACACCCCAGAGTATCAGACAGAGTGGAGCTCTGCGGAACCACAGTCGCTCTGGGTCAAGAACTGGGACGAGCTCAAAATAACAGCCGACAATCAAAAAGACTCGCTCACAGAGGAGCATTTTGTCGACTCGGACTATATTCCCCAAACAGAGAGCCCAGAACACTGGCGGCAGCCGTACATCCCCAACCTCGAAGTCATGACGCGTAAAGAGTTTGCAGACTATCTCAACAAGATACGTGCTTTCCGGGATACGTTCCTCAAGCAGTGGACTGCTCGCCAGCGACTCGACGCCGTGACATCCTACCAGCTCAGCAACATGAGCAAGCCATCTACCTCATGGCACGACCTCGTCGCTACTCGGTTCTCAAAACAGCGCCGTTCGAACCCGCGCAGTAAGGAGATCGAGCACCTCCCACACCCTTCCGGTGGCTTAAGCTACGCCAAATACTCGCCACTCCAGACGCTTTTGATGACCAAGGAACGCAAAGGCCGGCTGGCGGACGAGGAAAACCGCAGGGTTGGCTACGTGGCATCATTCGCAGGGATGGCTGGTACTGTGCAGAGGAAGCATGCTGGGATAGCACGCGCAATGGTCTGGGAGGACCCCAACCGCACTGGAGAGGTCATGATTAGACCACAGAAGGCGGTCGTCGGTCGCTGGCCCATGGTCGTAGGGGAGAGGCAGGGGTTGAAGGCAGCGAAAGTGGACTTGGAGCTGAGGGTTTGCGACGAGCAGTCGCACTTCCGGAGCAACCCACACTCACCTGGGTCTCCCGAGTACATTGCAGCCGAGCCGCCGCGTAGTGTCCAGGAGTTGACAACTCAAGTTGCGGTAGGTAGAGCGGGGATGACGAAGAAGTATAAGATGCGCAATGGGACGCTTTCGCTACTCAAGTCGGCGATGGCGAGGTCCACTCCTCCATAGACTACTACTCTAGTATTGCTTAGCGTGACAACATATCGCGTGACATAACGTGACTGATTAACGCGTCGACTCGCGCCTTGTTTGTTTCCCACCATCTCAACCCCCAAACTCGCCGCCATCGACAGCGACGACGGCCAATAATGCCCCGCGAATCCACTGACCGCAGAAAGTCCTCGTTTGGGACACGGAGAGGCCCTCCGAGACAACACATCCCCTTCCGCGCCGACGATCTCGCTCGTGGCAAGAAAACCGGGGTGGCAGTCGCCTATGTCGACAGGAATTCGGACGAGTTTGAGCCTTTTGAACAAGTCATAAAGCAAGCGGACAATCGACCACCCCCACGTATAAAGTCCAAGAAGAAACGTATGTCTATTGTCCCTCCCGTCGAAGAAGTAGACGAAGACGGCGAGATGTCCATGGAATTGGCCGAGAGTGAGCAGCGGCATAAAGCGTATACCTACCAAGCTCATATTTAGTGTCTTGCAGGCAATCAGGGTAGTCCCCTGGCCTACTTTACAAACGCAAACCCTGTGTATGCTCCCGATAACTCGAGACGACCTGTTATTTCCCGCTCTCTTACGCGAGCGTCCGAAATCGATTATGATCAAATTCCGTCTCCAAAGTCGTACACATCTACCCGATCGCAGATGACCAATGGGCGAGCTCCTTCGGCTCTGTCAAGGTCATATGTCCCCCGTGAGCCAACGCCAGACCCCGACTTGGACTACCCAAACCTAGGAACGTTCGACGACTTTGAACTTCCTTCACCCGATGATCCTCCGAGATCACCAACTCCCGAATTTAGTCCCGAGGACGTAGGAGAGGTTGAAGTGGAACAAGCAGTGGTTGCACAGTCTAGGAAGGCTGAAAAGGGCAAGTGGAGAGCAGATCCGGTGGAACAGGATGACCCATCAAATCCCGATGCAAACGGGGTAGAGGACGATATTGCACAGGGCCTAGAAGAGGTTGAGAATGCACAGAATGATGAAGAGAATGCTCCCCCAGCAAAGAAACCGAGGAAAGAGCCAGTCAAGGCCAAAAAGCCACGAGAGAAACGCATCATCAAGACTCCTGTCGAGCGTGCGTATCGTGCAGCGGGTGTATGTCTCATTGACTCAGACGGTTGCAGGTTCTCCTACCCCAGATGGGGTGCGACGGGGGCGACGCCACCGTTACAGGCCCTTGGAGTGGTGGCGTCAAGAGAAAGTTATCTATGGGCGGTGTGATTCTGATACGATTCTCGTTCCTCAGATCAAGGAAATCATTCGCATCCCTCAAGAACCAGTTAAGCCTCTTGGTAAAGCGGGCAAGCGTAAACGCGGAACAGGAGTCCGAGGCAAGAGCAAAGGAAGGGACACGCCGTTCAACCCAGAGGAGGGATGGGACGACAATACACCTACGAATGCGACTGTCATTGACTACGATACGCAAGAGGAAGTCTCACGACGTAAGGACCACATCAAAAGTGAACATGATTGAAAGACTAACTCAAAGGGCGCATCTAGGTGTCGCCTTCCTGGCCAAAATGATCGAACCGAAACAAGCTGCAAACAGCAACTGGTTCTTCCAAAAGATCTTTGGCGAGGGCGAGTTCATCGCCGCCGGTCAAATGCATATACCTCCAAAATCCCAGAAACCAAGCAAGTCTACTAAAGATAACACATACGTACGTACAACGTTCACCTCCTTGTTGTGAAACCCAAGTTATTCGTAGGTATTTTATGTGATTCAAGGCGCTGTGTCGGTATTTATTCACGAAACAAGCTTCATCATCACTACTGGCGGGATGTTCCTCGTTCCCCGAGGTCCGTGTTGTCGTCCATTCTTCCGGTGGTTCCCGAAAATAACAGTTGATGCTAGGAAATACGTACTACATCGAGAACATCGCGGACAGGGATGCAAGGCTGTTCTTCACACAAGCTCGTATGTTGTCATCAGACGATATGCAGGTACAGCATACGGCTCAGTCAGCACCTCCTTCCTCACACCGGAGAGCTATTTCCGAGGATGTTTCTCGGAAAGGTGCACGCAAGGCATGACCGTAATCACGTTTTGTAAGGTGACATCGCACTACTTGATGTGCTTGGTTTTACCCTCTTGTGTTTGTGTCGTGGCATCAGCGCAGCAGTTTAGTCGACACGTTTGGCTAATCCTGCTGACTTCATAACATCGTAGTATTCATAATCGTCCATACAGGAGAGCTTCTGTCTACGCAGCATTTGGGATCATAACTATTAGTCACATAGTTGGAGCATAATGTGCATGACGACAATCCGGCTTGAAACAATGGTCACTCCCACGAGGATCGCCAAAGGGTGAGGTAGGCTGATGATCTTGTCGTCGGAAGAGCAGACAGCGTAGGACGGATGGGCGACAGGAACACCGCGAACAAACACGGTTGTTTAGGATAAGTAGGTTGACTGATCTGATGGGACCAAGAAAGGCACCACCCTAAGAGGTGCAATGCCGACGTTCGGCCAGACATGCGAACGGGCCACGCAAGTTGCTTAACCCATGGAGCAACACCAATTCAAGAGTGGTTGTCAGCACCGTCACGACGTTAGAACACGGTGACACCAGTATGGGTCCCAGTGTATTGGCTCTTCATGTCGTCCACATCCGTCGTCCCGTCCTGACTCTTGTAGTCGTATCCACTCATACTGCCCATGTCGGTTCCGGCTGCCGAAGAGAACGAGCCACGTCTGCGGAGGCGATCTGACTGAGAGTAGGCCAGCGATCCACCCAAACTGCCGCCGCCGATGCTGGCACTGCTAGGTGGACCAGCATCTTGAGAGATAATGGAACTGGCGTAACTCCCATATGCACTGCGTTTACCCACACCGCCGGGCCCGCGGGGCACACCAGGAGGGAAACCTCCAGTAGTGGCGAACATGGGGAGACCAGATGAGTACGTCGCTTGAGAACGCAAGGACTGCACATCGGATGGAATGTATGCGAGTGGGTCATGAGTACGATAGAAGTTGGCGTCGAAGCGACTCGGCGTGCCAGAGCGTCCAGTACCATTGCTGGGTAAGTACTCGCGCGCGCTGGTCTCGTGTCGGCGGAAAGAATCCATCTTGAGAGTGCGACGAGGCTTGCTGAACTGGATCATGCTCGCTTGGAGGTTGTTGAGCGGACCTTCCACCAAACAGTTCTTCTCCTTGTAATGAGTAAGCAGGTAATGCCAGAGAGGATGCTATGAGCCAGAACAATAAGCATCCTGCGCGTGGGTTGTTTTATGTAGCTTACCTTGCTTAAAACTTTCGGATTCCCAAGAATGACGATGCCATACTTGGCGCGAGTAAGAGCGACGTTTAGTCGTCTAGGGTCATTCAGGAAACCGATTCCTTGGTGCTCGTTGCTCCTAACACAACTGAGGATGATATAATCCTTCTCTCTGCCTTGGAATGCATCCACGCTGGCGACTTCAATCTCCTTATACAAGTCCTTCTTGAGCGAGCCATTGAATTGCATGTAGTTGACAATGTAGGAACGTTGTCCTTCGTATGGCGTAACGATACCAATCTGCGCAGGAACGACACCAGATTTGAAGAACTTCGTAACAATCTTCTCCACGTTCGAGGCTTCCGTTCTGTGGACAATAAACGAGGGCACCTTGGGGTAGTAATTTGATACCACATACCTGTTGAGGAAAGATGTCCCGCTAGACGATATCTCTTCCTGTCCCAGGTTCTGGTAGAAGAACATTGGAGTATCGGGAACAGGCCAAGGGAAGTCAACATTCTTGCGGAGGCGCTCAGGGGCAGTAACACCATTCTGCAATGTGCCTTCATAGAACATGTTGGAAGGGAACTCCGAACAGCATGGGTGCATGCGATATTGGACCTGAAGTCGGATTGGTCGGTTGCCAAGGACGACGAGACGCTCGAAAAGCGACTGCGTGAGGCCAGCTCGGGCTGCTTTCTTGTTCATGATGACTGGTCCGAGCTGCTGGTGGTCGCCAACCAGGACAGTTTGTTTGCAACCGAGCACAAGGGGAATCATACACTCTGGCATGAAAGTTTAGATGTTTGGTCACATAAAAGCGTTACAAGACGTACCGGGTTCAGCAGCTTGAGTCGCTTCATCGATAAGGACGGTTCTGAACTTGAACTTGCTCAACCTCGGGTCGCCAGCACCAACGCATGTACAGCAAATCACATCTGCTGCGCTCAGGATCTCTTTCTCGCACTGACGTATGAGAGTTTTGTATTTGCGCTCGTCGTTTGAACTCAGTTCTCCTTGTTCGTTTTTTAATTGAATGAGTTTTTGGAGTTCAACATGAGTGGTACTGTTTGCGACTTGCTGATGCAATGTCAAGAACGCGACGCTAGAATCCAGAGCTTCACGGGATTTGGCAGTGAGGCGGACAACCTTCAAACCCGTGGCATGGATCTTCTCCGTCAACTGATCGACGGCAACGTTGGAGGGTGCGCAGACGAGCACTTGACCAGGGTTCATCTTTGCCAAATGGTACACGATCGATGCAGAAGTGACTGTCTTGCCGGTTCCAGGGGGGCCTTGGATAAGGCTGAGTGGTTTCTGGAGGACGCTCTTCACCGCATACATTTGCGAATGGTTCAATTCTGGAAGACCGGGCGCAGAGAAGCGTTTGGGCATTTGCGTTCGAAGAACCTGGGGTTCCAATTCGTGGCCTAAGAGTTTATGATACTATAGCGACACGTTAGCGCCGCATAGTAAATTTTCAACCATTACTTACGATATAACCGTTCACGCTCTTCTCGTCCACTGCAAACGTCTTCATAGCCAATTGCATTCGATCGAAGCTCGTCGATTTCCAGACAAAGTCAGCTGAAAAGCCATGGTTGAGTTCGGTAGGAACTCCCTCTGTCCTCCGAAGCTCCAATCCAATTTCATCGGATACGTCTGCAAATGAGATCAGCCAGTGGGGAAAAGGTGTAGAGGTGACATACTGTTCGGTATTTTGATGACATGGCCGACACCATCCCAAGCTTTGTGTAATTCACCCTGATACCTCAATCTCAGCTCGTCACCCACAGCAAGCCTCACTTCACCGCTCTCAAGTTTCGGCAAGTAAAACCATGCAACTCTCTTCTGATTCAAACCGAGGTCCCAACGCACGGTGATGTCTGTTTGGGTCTGGCTCTCCTTGAGTCGTTTGTCATAATCGGCTTCTATCTTGACCAAAGGACCAAAGATGTTCTGGTACTGATAAGCATCCTCATATCGCATCAAAATTGGTTGCGGCTCGTCGTCGACACCAGGCTTCTCGAGATCTTCAAGGGTGGCATTGGCATTCTCGCGCCAAAGGTCCTCTAATCGGTTGATTTGGTTAAACGAGATTTGACGGGAACGAAGTTGTTCCGTCTCGCTGGGGGGCTTCACCAGCCAGGAAAGGAAAGAACGGTCGTCGATCAACGGAGCCCACAGGGTGGCGTTCCATGACATGTCCTTGGTAGTTGCTGCGCATGGTTGACTGAAAGGGTGGGTGTGAGCGGGTAGGCAGTCAAAAATGGACAACCCATACCGGCATAATAAAACGACAACGGTATCACTCTTTGCAGGTATAAAGCCCAGCATGAATACATTTTTGCTACCGCAGTGGTAGCACTCTGGAGTTGTTTCGCCAAGTGGACTCTCGGCATGCAAGATCACTTCCTTGTGCTTGGCCCTGACGAGATGATTGACGATGTGTGAGGCAGAGGTGTTTCCACGAGAGTTGCAGAACCATTTGGAGCAGATAAGGCACTTGACGACCGACGCTGGGGAGTGAATGCCGCAGTAGCTGGATTACAAATATTAGTTGCACACAAGAGACATTGGGTGGGTGTTTGCACACCTGCAGGCATGCGGCGGGAGATCCACGGAGCCCTCGTCCTTCAAGTCGTCAAGGACGGCATCAAAGTCTTCATCTATGGTGGAACGCGGGGTGTGGTGATCGTGGCCGTTGGAAGACACGACTGAACGATCGTCAGCGACGGAAAGGCTGCTGAGATCGACTGGGTTGTTAGTAGTCGCGGTGTAGACAGATGAGTTGTCGTCGACGACGCTGTGGGCGCCGCCATACGAAGAGGCAGAGTCGTACTGGAAATTATCAAAGGAATCCATCGATGTCGTTCGTGTTTGAGTCGCGCGACGGGACCGTCCGTCTGTACATAACAGTTATCTATTTCCCACATTTGCTTTGTAATCAACGAATGACTCGTGCTATCGTCTACCGCCATTTCGCGCCGCGGGTCGTATTCTTGGTCGCGTCGGCGTCTCGTTCGTCGGTAAACGCGCGGGTATACCATCCACAGGCAGAGGATTACTCCGCCTCAGCGAACTCTCCCCCCCCACCCTTCGGCTACGATGAGCAACCGTCGGCCGTAAGGACGTGCTCCTCGCCCACTTGGAGCTCCCGTCACCGCGTTCCATCGACTCGTCCTCCGTGTCAGATGGGGTACGCGAGGAGTCGTCGTCAACAATATCGTGGACAGCTCCTCCTTGCTCCGTTGACTGCTCCGATGGATCCATCTCCGGATCCTGATCCATTGCATCAGCATCTGTCTGCCCCTCTCCTTCGCTCTCCTCCTCCGTGTCGTCATCATATATCCCACCAGGCGGTTCTCCAATCCAGTCGTCATCACTTTCGGTTCCAAAGTCCCAGACGTCCAGCATGGTGGTTGTGTTGCGGTTGCTCGCTGCCACGCAGCATCTCCCCTCGAAGACAACTTGCCATACGCCATTGATCCCAGTGAGCAGGTCTCGGACGACCGTTCCATCGCGAATATTCCACATCTTCAACGTTCCATCGGACCCACTCAAAACTTTGAACTCATCGTGTTGGAAACATGTGATGGCACCAGCATGAGCAGCAAGCGTGTGGCGCAGTTCACCAGTGTCCGGGTCCCAGATACGCAGTGTCGAGTCGGCCGCGGCGGAGACGAGGAAAGACGGTGAAAGGCCCAGCAAACCGACCAGGGAGGTATGCCCCATTAGCGTATGCTGACACTGCCCGTTGCGTAAATTCCAGATGCGAACAGTCCCATCCATAGATCCCGAACATGCGATATTCCGGTTGAGGTCTAGCACAACACTGTATACTGTAGATACCGTAAACACACGAGATCTTGGATGGGACTATGGAACAGCTTACCCTTTTGAGTATGTCCGACCAAGACTAGTTTACATTCGCCAGTAACAATGTCCCATATCCGCACAGTACAGTCATAGCTGCCAGATACAAGAGTACGACCACGAGCGGCCAAGGCACGCACGGCATGGTCATGACCTTCGAGATGCAATTTATGATATGGGTTCTCATCAATGTCCTCCTAGAAAGACAGTTGAGACAAAACCTGACGTCACCACTAGCAACCTACCTCGGACAACTCAACATCCGTGTCATCCGCGCCCATCCATCGATACTCAGGATCGCCTGGACGAGGTAGCGTCCATACTCGTAAGGAGTGATCACGACTCCCAGTCACAATCACAGAACGTTTGGGCCATTTCTCCCTGGAAATAACACCACTCTCGCCTTCGACCTCAACCCATTCGGGTTTGACGATAGCAAGGCAACGAACGGTGCTCGTATGCCCAGCGAATACATGCGTACATCGACCGGTGGCCAGGTTCCAGATCCGGACTGTGCGGTCAGTGGAACCACTGACGAGTGTGTCCTTGGTTGCCGCCAAAGCCCAGACGCCTCCATCATGACCGTCCAAAGATTGTAAAAGTTCCCCTGTAACTGGTGAATAAACATGTATTGAGTGATCATCTGATGCCGATATGATACGCCCGTGTGAAAGCAAGAGACAAGTCACAACAGAAGTTCCGTGTGCTGGGAATGTATGGTGTTTGGGCATCTCGTTTGTTACCCAACGTGTCCGAGTAAGATGTCGCGATTTGAAGAGAAGCTTGTATGGATGAGGGAGGGGGAGAGCGGAAGGTGTCTTGCGCGCTTCGGCCAGACGACGGCGTGCGTAGATGGAGCGAGCAAACGCCCGTTCAGTATCGCCGCCAAACCAGATTTTTGTATTCTTGAGAAGATCTCTCCAGAGCACTGGATCTGAATCGATGATAGCACGCCAAGGTTTCGAGACTCGCGAAGCTCGTGCAAGCGTCGAGTATGGGAGAAAGCTGAGGATGTGTGATACAAGCTCTGGGGGAAGGAGAGTCAAGAAATCCCGCGCCAATGTCGGGGTTAGAACTGAATGAAGAGTCCGCAGAACTGGTAATGGAGAATGCCGTAAAAGAGTGAGCAGAAAATGCGACTGTAATTGCTGCGGCAGATTTGTGAAATGCGATAATAGTGATGGGAGCGTGAGGAGCGTTGTAAGAGAGAGATCGGGCTGAAGCGGGGGCTGCGGATATGGCGAAGAGGCACCGCTTGGAGGCGCAGAAGGCCAGATTGCTTGTGGCGAGGGTGAACCATGGGGAGATGGGAGGGGTGAAGGAGGAGCTGCGGCGTTCATTGTCAAGATTGGAGGTACGTGTGTGGGTCTCGCCTTCTTTCTCGGAGGTGTGTGCGCCTCCCGCTCCATCGTCGGTTCCACCCCTTCCATCATGTTGTCAATTCCGTGCGACCGCTTTCTACCAAAGCGCTCGACCGCCTCAACGAGACCCACTACTTTTCCCTGTTCTGCCGTTTCCTCGGGTTTGAGCATCCTCCAACCAACACCGCGTGCGACTGGTTCCTCCTCCCGCATCTCCTCCTCGCCTTCTTCGCCATCTCGGAAGGTAGCGTTAGTGCCTCCTGGAAAGACAAGTGAGAATCGCCGAAGAGATGCAGGCAAGTGGGCGTGTAACAGGGGATAGTCCTTCGGATTCTTGGGCTCCGTTGGCGGGGGTAGGGGTGGCAGTTGTATAGGGGCGTACGTTGTTGTTGTTGTTGTCGTGGTCACCACGCTGGTCCCCAGACCGACGCGTCAGTATGTGGACATGAACTCGGAATGAGGACAACGTACGTGGTAGTATTTACTGACGGTGCCAGCACCAGCGATGGACGTGCCTGATGGCTCATGGCCGCACTACAGAGGTGGTGGGGGAAAGAGGCAAGTGTTGTGAACGCGCATCAAAGCCACTCTGCCTGCACAACCCAAGCAATGCCGCTTTCAGATGCCGCTTCGATCTCCGAGCGCACTTGGGCCCGCGGCATCGTCCTGCCGGGTTGCCGAGCATGGCCTTCAACGCCCAAGTCGCGATGACATGGGTAATAGGGTATGTATGTCTACTCCATATACGTATACATGGACCGCTATGAAGTTACGATTCCATTCAAAGTTTTCATATTGACATCACTGCATCCGGCATCCCGATTTCCGAATGGTAATAAGCTTGCAGATAGATCCGAGCCACGATATATGCAGAGGCGTCAGCAAAATTTGCATATGCACTTCCGAAATGAAAACACTTCGGAACCCTTATTCCATCGCATTCCTTTGCGGTACGTGTCGCCAAAGGTTGCAATCCTGCACATTATCTTGAATTTTAGATTGCCCCCACGGCGCTCCATGTTAGAGAATCAAAAAACCAGGAATAGAATTTGTGGTTTCCCCATTCTCCGCCAATAATGTCAATGCGTATGACGATATACATTACTCACACTCTACAGGCTGTGAAGTGTTAGTAATGACTTGTCATTGACCAACCCCTGGATCTTCATCACTCGCTATTTTAACCTGTTCCTCAAAGCCACCATTCACACTACCACACGATCTTTGTGTTACAAGAACAGATTGACTTTTGGGTGTTGAGCTCACCGCAATTCTTTTAGAAGAGGCGTTCATCACAGTGGTGGTCATGGAGAATGTGTACTTCCGGAATTCTTTCCCCATGCTCATCAGGTATTTGAAAGTTAACTTGCACACTTTTTGGAAGGGGGCGGCCAGAGCGGAGCGCCTGTTCCTCTTGGACTTCGCCTTCAGCCTACGCCATGATCTGTCTCTTCTGCGTCACCAAAGGGGTTGCACTCTCATATTACACATGATGGACTGACTTCAAGGTGTAATGTCGGATGGCTCCAAGAAGCTATGATTCATGGAGTTGGCCGGACAACCAATATACATTCATCTAGACCGACCTTGTGGTTGAGGAGAGCCCTGACAGGACTCGCTTTACGCGTTTTGCCCAGAATAAAATAAAATATCCCACGGTCGTGTCAAGAACCCAGAAACGCTTAAGTTGGCCCCAACGGTTGTACCCGAGCAAAACTCATATTCAACGAGTAAAGGCGATCTGGCCCCGTACTTCATATGCAGTGATGACCAATGGGTCCGCTTCGATGCCGTAGTCCGAATGTCGAGCCGCGAACCAAGGGCATTGATGTCTATCATTGGACGCCAGCACCACTAACGGTAAATTTTACAAACTCATCTCGGTATGTGGGCTTGCGTCAATGTATGTCCTGTACATGGTTCGAACCTGATTTGTCGACGAGCTATCTGTGGTGATCGCAGAGTTAGCTCTCGCACAACCATTGATCAGGTAAAATATACAAGTCGAAGTCGACGTTCAAGATATATGACAGTGGGAACAAGGAAATCAAACTGTCACGAAAAGGTATTTTATCGAAGTGCTACAGGTCATCAAGTGTGGAGTGACCTTCTCCGACTTTTTTGGCATGTTGCGCGACCTCTCAATAGGGGCCTGAGGACGTCTTGACAGCAAAGGTGCTTTTAGAAATAAGGTGGTTCGGAGAAATAGTGGTCCCCGAAGAAGTGAACCATCGACTTGGGAGGAAATCTTGAAGTACAGAATCTTCATCGGGTGTGAGAATTCGATCTATTCGAGTTCAACACGCAGTTACGGAGCTCGGTGGCCGTTGCATTGGTGGAACCTTCAACCGATTGTGCTGTCTGCATATGAGCATCGAAGCAAACAAAGAAACGATGGGAATGTGGGGATCGAATGGCAGAGGGAATCCAACCCTAGAGAACTCGCTTAGCAATATCATGATATGGAGTCAAACGCTCCTTCAACTCTTTGCGAGTGATGTCCGACGGACGGTGGAAACATCGTCAAGTAAACGCCAATCAAGGCTTCTGTCCATACGGCTTGTTCCGTTGGATGAACTTTTGATAGACTATGTACCTCACAATTCAGATAGATGTGGTGCTCCGTCACCATGAATAACAGAGGCGTTGCTACCTCCATCCAGAACCTGTTTCTATGAGCAAGACGGTTTGTCAGACATGAAACCGCCTGATGGTGGCTCAGGATGTTATCCTGACATCTATGAGACCAGCCAACATGGAAGTCGACTTGGAACCCTGGAAATATCCTGTGCTTACCATCCTGTTTGGATCCGTGACTATGACGGCTCCCTACGGAGGAGACCATCTGGCTGCGGGGTTTAGTTGGCGATGGCCAAGAGAAGGCCAATGTGTTTGATAGAGGTTATGAAAACTGAGCAACGTCCCTGCACATGGCAAAGATTTCTGAAAGCTGTGTGACTTGCTAAATAATCTATCAAGGTTTTGGACATTGCTGTTGGTGGTCTCACGCTGGTTGGAATGTCAGGGAATCGAGGACGGGTGTGAGTTGCGGTGATTAGGTGCGAGTGCCTGCAGGCAGTAGTTTGAACTCCGACGGACGAGCAGGCCAACGACTCTCACCGGGCCCAGTGTCGGCGAAGGTTGGCGCCACCCCCGCTACCCCTCCTCGTCTCACTTATATTCCTCAAGGCAAGTATTCTTTCCCTATTTCTCCCATGCACCTCGCTCCAACCCCCTCCTACCCGCAGCACTACACCAGCTGGCCCATGTCCATGCACAACCACGACCACGGCATTCCACAGCCCAACATGCCCCCGCCGCGTTCCCCACAGATCGACCCGGCTCTTTCCATGTATTCTTCCTACTACCCGTATCAGCACCAGCACCAGCACCAGCAACCTATTTCTCACCACCTCCCCCTCCCTAACAGCCTCTCCTCCCCCTCTTCTCAAGGATCAGACACCATCGGCACTCCTCCAACAGAAAACATGTCCTTTTCTCCACCCGATGTAACCGGAAAGCGTCCCCCCTCCCTCGTCAGCGGCACTGGCGACTCAACCAGAAAGAAACCCCGCACCGATGACTTCACAGATGGCCCTGCAACCGAAAAAGACGAATCCAAGCCAAAGTCAACCAGGGGCGCTCGGTGAGATTGTCTTGCTCCGCAATAGTACCCACCCTCATTATCTGCCTCAAGCGCGTGTACCGTATGTCGCCGCCTCAAAATGAAATGTGTCGGCGCAGAGCAAGGTCCACCTTGCAAGCGCTGTCTCACTGGAAACCACGAGTGCATCTTCGAGGAGTCTAACCGTGGAAAACGCTCATCAAAGTAAGCTTATCGGCCTTTCGTTCCTCATGAAATATTCACCGCTTAAACTAAAGCCCAAGAAAACACGAACTCCTGACAAGGTCCCTTCGGAAAATGGAACGCACCCTCGACACTGTCCTCAGGTCCATTGGAAATCCGAGCATGACTTCTGGGATGATTTCTCGTTCTCCATCCCCGACTATTCAAACAGCACAAACTCAAGCGCTCATGCGGTCACCATCTCCTCCGCAGCAGAACGTTCTCTCACACGGTGCTACTCTTGTTTCGTCCTCCCCAAAACTACATTCCCTCCCTGACAATTCATTGAATCCCCTTGGACTTCTTGCCGAAGCAAGCTTGGCAAATCGCAGAGCGCAGGGGATTACAACATCCTTCACCGCACGGCCAGCTGACGGTGATTCAGACAATCGGTTCGGCGTAGCAAGTGACAATTATTTCAGACCAGGTTTCTTCATCTTTTGTCCTATAAATTTTATCCGCTCACCGTTCGTCAGGTCCAATATCAATCTTGCCCCTCAGGCGGCTTTACATCGAGAGACAAGTACAACCAGAGATGCTTAGCTTCGTGAGCACCGACGAGGTGGTTGCGTTGTTCAATATGTGAGTCCCCTGCATTTTTCGTATTCTTCTGTGTCCGAACTCAACTTTAAATTTCCATCAGTTACTTTGACCACATGAATGTTAGTCTTGGTGTTAAAACTCAACTGACATGTAACTTATACTCTTACAGATGCAATGTCATCTCTTGGATCAAGAATTCCACACACCAGCTCTTGTTTGTTCAAGATCTCCGTTCTTGCTTACGTCAAGTGAGGTGCTTGTCTCTTGCTTCTTGAGAAACTGGTTTCATCTAGAACCATAGTCTGCGCTATCGCGTCCAAGTTCTACACGCACCGTCCGGAGCTTCACCCCAAACTTACAGAGCTTGCGCAAAAGCTCGCTTTCACAGTCCCTGCTCGAGGCTACAAATCTCTAGAGATTGTGCAAGCCTATCTCTTACTCACATTGTGGGGATGTGGTGCTGTTGAGCGGTATGAGTATGACAAAACATGGCTGTTGCTTGGGATGGCTATTCGGTTGGTGTGCCTTCTACCGCGCCATGCATCTTTTCTGACACTGCGATTCCAAGGATGGCTACTGACCTAAATTTACACCGCAAGACGGCACTGAGCCAAGATACTCCGGAAGGTCGTGCGCGTGACAAGGAAGTACACAATCGCGAACGTACGTGGCTCCTGTGTTTTGCGCTCGACAGGAGCACAAGTGCTCAGATGGGTAAACCTCACTCAATACGCGAAGAGTGGGTATTTTTTGTTCAAATGTGTGACCGGGCCTAACTGGTTTTCTTCGTAGCTTTATCATACGTAACGTCCTTCAATGGATCGACTCCCCCATAGGTATACCTGGTGATCGAGCGCTTGCGGCCTATGTCGTGAGTCCTTTCTTCGATTTCTCGCTCGGCCGCGTATCGAACCCGCCTTAGGAGTTGCAACGCATCGTGTCTCGGAGTTTAGATCTCTTATACTCTGGCACCAATACTCTCTCCGGCCTCCAAACCCATTGCGACTATCTGTTGGTAATCAAGACCTTCGAACAGCAGATAATAGCCTGGTTACATGAATGGACGAATGCCCGCACGTTAACGACGGGTGAGTGTTTACACGTACCTTATTGCCCATCTCATTGTTCTGTTGCCATCGTAGATGACGAAGCTTTCAAAGACTATTCCTCCACAATGATGATGTTCTACTTCCATTACTACTCGCTCGTCATACACTCCTTCGGACTCCAGAACGCCATCGAACGCTCGGCTGTCGACATACCTTACTTCTTCTCAAAGTGTCATACCTCAGCGACAACTATTGCGGTTATTGCGCGCGACGAACTTGCACCACGAGGCTTTCTCAGATACTCGACCGACTCACACTTCGTGTTTCTATCGTACGCCGTCCTAAGTTTGCTCAAGGTAGATTATTTCATCAGCAAGGTGCTACTGCTCTCTGATTAATCTTTTCTAGCTACTACGTCCGGAATTCCAACAATATATCCAGAATGAGCAGAAGATTGTCGACCTTGTAAAAGACATCGCGACGGTTCTCGGGGAAATTGCCGTCAACTCCCACCACACTCCTGCTTTGTACAGCACATTCCTTCGCGCACTTATCTCCGCACGGACCGATGCCCCTCAACAACAGCAGTCGCAACAACAACAACAGCCACAGCAACTACAACAGCCACAGCAATCTCAACCTCAGGCGGAAGTTATGGTCGGTGACGAGGCTGGACAACATGAAATGAGCCTTTTTGGGCCAACGATGCCTATGAATGGTGTGAACGACTTCCACTTTGCCGGCGAGATGGGCCCCGTGGCAGACATGTCTACGTTCCCACCGACCATGGCCACCCTACCAACATCCGACGAAGGAATGGGAATGCTGTCGATGGAGAACATTTTCAGCAACGGTTTTTGGGACAATGTCCTAGTACCTGGTGCGTTGGTACTAAAAATTAGCCTATCTCTGGTTGACAAAAGATACCACAACAGGTTACTCGGATACCATGGAAGGGTTGAGTGGTGGCTTCGTATTTGGTGCAGGTGGCAGTGGCCTTATCACGCCCGGATGGCCGCTGTCGCCACTTCCATCTGGGCATGATACCCCTCCTCGGGATCTCAATACCATGGACTACACTCAACAGCATCTGGGGTCAACCTTGATGCAACGCAAGGGCTGAACACTATTTCTTCCTTAACTCGTTGTCTTGTCACTCTCGCTGTACTCGTTTCACTGCTGCTCCAGCTTTGCTCCAGTCTTGCTCGTCTTGATTGTTGTCTCACCTAGGTCCCGAATCGTTTGATTGCATTTTCAACGCATAGTACATACGGTTAGCGTGTTATGTATGCGTATATGTCCCTTTTGTCTTTCTAAAGCAAAAAAAAAGTACAATATAGTGTAGAGAACAAGTTGAGATGGCGGTAGTTAGTCCTACGCACCTTTCTCTACGGTAGCGCCCACGCCTGAGTCGGCAACATTGGCTCGTCATCCAACGTTAACTGTCTCCGTATCCGACGCCGAGTGAGGATTGTACCTTGCCCAGATATACGCTGCCAAGGCCCTCCGAGTCAAGGCTGAAAATGTCCAATCCGACTCACGTTCTTTCGTCCAGTTGTCTCCGCTCGGGATACGCGTTGCTTCATTCCTTGCTCTTCGACAAACGTTATTTCTGGATTTTGTGTGGTATCGTGATCCTCGGGGATGCGATCCTTACCCAGCTCATCATACACTTCATTCCATGTCAGTTCGGGTCTGTGCTCGTCTGCGTCTATGTGACCATGTAACAAACAGATACAGAGATCGACTGGGAGACATACATGGTCCACATTGACCTGTACTTGAAGGGAGAACGGAACTATGCCGAGATAATTGGCCCCACTGGTCCGTTAGTGTGAGTTCGAGCTTCAGTCTTTCGAAGTTCTTTCGTTGAAACTCACAGACAACTCGAATAAGATATCCTGCTGGACACGTTCACATTCATCACTTTTTACATGGCATAACCGACGCTGGTCGAAACATTGGATTGGCGCAACAAATCTATGGCGCATTGTATATTGCCTCTCTTGTTCTCGCGTCCTGTGTCTACAGACAAGGCGGCATGCCGAATTGGACCGTCTTGTTCTTACCACTCAGCAAGAGACTACATTCTATATTTGTTTTGCGGCTCTTCAATGACTGCTGGCCGTTGGTTCTGGTACAGGCCGCTATGTTGGCATTCCAGAAAACTTCGGATGACTTGGGCATCTTGCTCTTCAGGTTGGTTCATTGTTCAAGGGATTATATGCATGGAGTTGACGAACAACCTAGTTTGGCATTGTCCGTGAAGATGTCCGCTTTGTTGTATCTCCCCGGTCTGCTCGTTATCCTCTTCAAACGCCACGGTTTAATGGTCACTATGCGCCATCTCCTGGTCGTAGCGGTCACCCAGATTATGCTCGCGCGATCATTTTTAGCAGAAGACGCATGGGCATATTTTCAGAATGCTTTTGACTTGTCCCGCGTGTTCATGTACAAATGGACAGTCAACTGGCGATTTCTGGACGAACAAACCTTTCTAAGCCGTCCTTGGGCGCGAAGTTTGCTCCTCGGTCATGTAACTGTGCTGGTGGCATTTGGCCTATTCAGGTGGTGTCGCTCCGACGGTGGTGTTACCATCGTTCTCCGCAAGGGTTTCCGTCACCCGATGCTTTCCCCCGTCCCCTCACCAGTGTCCGCTGATTGTAAAGTGCTTCCTCTGTTCATTAAACGTTACTTATTGATGCTGTAGATGTTGCCACGGTGCTCATGACTTCCAATCTGATCGGAATCCTCTTCGCTCGGTCGTTGCATTATCAATTTTATTCTTGGTATTTTCAACATCTTCCTTTCCTGGTGCAGCGGACGAAATACCCATTTCTGCTACAGTAAGTATTTTGCCGTGCTTTTTGTTGACCATTCTTGTTTATTTGATGACAGATTGGTGATCATGGCTGGGATTGAATACGCATGGAACGTGTTTCCCTCGACATCCTTGTCATCTGGCGTCTTGCTTGCGTCAAATTGCGCACTCGTCTCTGGCATATGGTTCGGCTACCCAGAGGGGAAACCCGCAATCTGAGTCGAATAAAATTTATCGACAGTGTCTGACGTTGTATAAGATGACAATGACGACCATTTCCCCCATCACTCGTCCTGTAATCCCATGCCAACTACGAACGTGCTTCTCCCACCTCTCGGAAGCACCAGGATCGTTTTTGCCCCGTGAGCTTGGTGCGTATCAGTACTGGGAAAAACACTCGTCGTCATGCCATCGCCTGCAAGTAGCAATGGTTTGACATCGATCTTTGGCAGGGTCAGCTCGCCATGATGCAGTGCTATAAGAGTCAGAGGGACACTGAAAGCCTCTTCGTCCTGCATTCACACAGATTATCATGTGGCGTTGCTAAAATGGGTATCCGTTGTACTTACCCGAGCGATGAATTCGCCTCGTTTCCGACCGCAAACAAGCCAATCTTTGATGCGTTCTTCAACATCATAGCGCAGAGTATAGTTTTGCCGCTTGCTCTCTGAGTCTCCCCAATGCAGAGACGTTCTGATGCACAAGGTGGCGGAGATCGGCTGCCCGGCGTAGATGGGAGATGCTCTTTCAGGACTTCCCGATGCGTTGAGGTCTACTGTGATCCGTGCTGCAGCAATGATCTAGAATAGAATGTCAGGTAAACTGGCTCGCGATTACACGCCTCAGACTGACGTTCATCCGTGGAACATCAACTGGGATTCTGATTTCCCTCCACGGCGACGGGGCCTCCGTGGGCAGTCTGCTGTGCGCTAGCTTCTAGAAAACGAAACAGAAAATAGATGAACGGATGCGAGTCATATCAGAACAACGGGAAGCACCTGCTGCAAAGAAGCGAACAACTCCCTGAGTCCCTCAGGGATTTCCAGTGTGCTCGGTATCAGAAGTTCGCCTGTGGTGCTGTAAAGTTCAACCCATGCTGTATCGCCTTCCAGGTACTGGATGACATTCGCGGCCAATTCTCGACCCTGTGAAGCATCATGCGAAGTCGTGGAAATAATGACATCCAGTATCGCATGTATCAGTGCCTCCACCTCTGTTCGTATGATTGATTGATGGAGAACCAACAATAAAATTAGAAAGGTACCTTCATGGAGCGTGCGATACACAACGACCAGTTTCAGGGGCTCTAAAACTGAATTGCGCTCAGATGGCAACGAAAAACCGAAAAAAAAGGAGTCAAGCACCTCGCCCATGTTCAGATTCGATGGAAAACACATAACTGACAGGGCTTTCCGGAGAAACTGTCTACCGAAGGGTCGGGACTGTCATCGACAAGTGCGCTCAAGGATCCAACTCACCATCATAGCATGACGTGAGTGATATTTGGCAATTTTGACGCCTTCCAGACCACGGGAGGGCCCTTGCAGATCTGCAGAGGATAGCCGAACGTGTTGATGGGTTGTGGCAGATATAGTGAATTTTGAAAACAGCCTGTGAAAGATGTTACTTATACGCGAGGGATATAAGCCGATTGAATAGAACCTTTTTTCGCGGAAAAAGTCTTCGACGTTAACTGCAATAGGATGCGAAACATTGACGTTGTGTGATTTTCTCAGTGTCCGTGTAATTGTCGGCTGCGAAACTGTGCTATAGGTCACCTTGGCATCAATTTTCTAGGGTTTTCCATCAAGGATAAGCCACGAGGAAAGATCTCCGACATACCACCACGCTAAACCTCGACGCATCCGTATGGGGGACAAAGATGGTCATGTCGGTGTCTTTGGGCACATCAGTAATTTTGATGCAATTTTCAGAAGGGTCGAATTTTCCTGCTGTTATCGGTCCAGATATGTTTTCGCGTCGGACACCAAACAAAAACAGGAGCCACTGCTAACCTGAATTCTGTACCTGAGCATTGGCGTAGTCAAAGTTAACCCCTCCAGGTGCTGATAACTTTATAGTCGCCATAGAGATGTCATTACGTCCAGTAGATAGCACCAACGACATTAGAGAGGTTGCCCCAAGATCAACTGCGTGGCGTCATAAGCATTGGTGAATACAGAATTACACGAGCCCCTACCCTCGTGCGATTGACGTAACTCAATATCCAACCCTCGGGAGTTATATGGGAGTCGCACTAGTGATAGCATCGCGCTCTTCGTGGAAACGGTACCCGCTAGTGGTTTGTGATTACATTGGAGCCGAAGGCGAGACATCTGGATCTCGCTGTTGTCAAGGACGTACACACCACGACATACCGTCTATCGGTTTCATGACTCAACAGTCTCTGCGTGAGCATCTGCCAAGTGACGCACCGCACAGTTCAAAGTCAAACGATTATTCCCTGGGGAGAGCTTATTAACTTGTGTCGCAAACCTTAAACGATTGGCATCTTGTCCAGTAAGCGTTACGCTGACTTCGTCGATGACAACGTCCTGGAGAGAAACTGTCAACAATCAACTGCGGGCTTGGTACTATCCATACGCATGGTAATCGGTTTTGAACAGCCACTTCCAGAGTAAGAGTGTCCTCCTCTTCGCTAGAGCTGGCATCGCCAGCGATGCTGATCGATATGACGGGGTGATCAGGATGGATGAGATCTGGAGATTTTGCAATCAGTGACACAGTTTACACGCAGTATGAGCCTAGCAAATGACCCGAGTCAAGTTTCCCAGCTGCCTCTCGAAGCGCGCTTACGAGTCCAGCAATGTATTCCACGATATCCTGGTCAGACATGACCAGCTCCGTACTCCTGTCATTCACGTATGTCTTGAGGAACGCGAGGAGGATGTGGATCCACTCGCGGTCGTGCGGCTTTTCTAACGCAGCGTGGGTGTCGATCGCACGTGAGAGCATCAATGACTCCAAAGATGTCCACCTATGAGGAGCGTAATGTGCCGGAAGAGACGTGAATACAGTGAGCGCGTTGGAAAGCCTTCCGCGGTAGCTGCAGCGAACAAGTACTCAGTTTCCGAAGCAATCAAACAAGATTGCCTGCCTACACGTCAAGAACAGCGAGGCTCCCATGTATTTTGAGCGCAAATTTTCTTCTCCCAGCTTTTACATACATGTCAATGGCGCGATTGGAAATGGTGGTGTACAGATCATAAAAGACTTGCTTATCCTCAATAGCGGATATAATCTCGCGCTTACTGATGCAGTGCTCTGAAGACCTGTTTCCCGTGATAGGCAAGTCTGAGACGAGCACTGGGGCTGGTATTGCCAAGGAGAATGGTGGTTTTGAGGGTAAAAACCCTTCTTTGATACCGAGTATATCAAGCTATTAATAGGTTCCACTTCGTGATACGTCACCACTAACAGAACCACGTACCTGACTTTTTGCGAGTTCTATTAATTCACCTTTCCTTGCGCTGTAGCGTGCAAGGGCTTGAACATCCATTTCTGACCATGACGAAACCCATGAATCGCACTGGTCTAGAACACTGAGAGCGGAAGAGAACGTCCACGATTCGATAAAATATCGGGGAAGCGAAGGCTGCAAAATGTAATGAGCATATTGTATCAAATGCATTAGCACCCTGCCTAACCTCGACCTCCCTCAAATGTCTCCCGAACGTGCTCAAAAATGTAAGCGCCTTCCAACAGATCTCCGAGAGTTGGCGTAATTTGCTTAGTAGCGCGGACTGCCTTGAAAGGAGATATACCCGCAAGTCGAAGACGGAAATCGTGTTAGCAAGGATCAACTCGCGATAAGATTTCTTGGAGGTGGATAGCAGCGGCATCGAGTCGTCATTCGGTACCGGATGAATGAGACTGCCGAACCACGACATATTCTTTTCTCTTAGAACTTGCATGAAAGCAGCTTCGAGTTCGTTGTATTGTTGCAGTGCATCCTCGAAAAGATTTATTCCTTCATACGAAGTTGCCAGACTTTCCTGGGATGACCTCCTTCATTAGGAGATGACGAATGAAATACTTGTAGACTTACCTTCAGGATAAAATACGTGCAAAAGTTCCACCCCGGCATATGACGTTGACTTTCAGACCGCTTAAGTTCCTCCTCCCTCGATAACACAGAATTATCGAGGGCAGAAAGCAGGCCATCCTTGATCTTGCTTATGAAGTCGACCCAAACAGCAGGGTTCTGCTCGCCAGCAGACCAAGCGAGCTGCACGCACCTAGAGGTACTATGGACAACCACTCAAAAAAACAAGTTAATACATGGCATTACCTGTCGCGCTTGTCAACGTTGAAATCTGCTTTGATTTTGTCCAATACAGAGCCCTTCATGTTGAAGAACTTTCGGTCCGCCAACTTTGTGTCTGGACGGACGACATGCACGATGAGCCATTCCTGGTTCTTCCTTGTCAAGATGGATGTTTGCCAGTCTTTGATCTGCTTCTTCACAGTTGTTTTGTACGCTTCATTATCCTATACGGGTGTCGGTCGTATATAATAACCTTGATTGAAATATAAGTCGACTTACTTCACACATAACTACGTAGAGATTCAGGAGAGGTTTCTCGACAAGGGAGAGAGGGACTTGAGAGGTAAGCTCATCTCGAAGGGAGTCGAGAGCAACCAAGGTCACCTCAAGCTCCTGGATGGTGCGTATACTGGGCCGAGAAGCAGACTTCCAGTGAATGCTGCGCAAGGGCATCTGTGAACGTAAAGCTGCAATCACTTGCTTACAGCTATCAGAGGACTGGAAGGAAGGAGGAACAGCGAACGTCACAAGAACTCGCTGACTTGACATCAAAAACATCGCTGTCCCGGTGCTGCGTCAGGATCTCTTTTTGTGGTCTTACTCTGAGATCTGACAAGAGGCTTGTGGTCAGCGATCCGCGTGGAAAAAACACAGGGCAACACATTTGCCAACTAAAATATCCTCAAACCCAAATGCCAACACCAGACGAAGCTAGCACGTCTACTACAAAGACCTTCAGAAACCTTGGCCTGATCGAGCCTCTCCTCCAGGCACTCGACCAGATCAATTTCAAGACACCGACAGAAATCCAACAACAAGCTCTTCCCTATGCTCTCGAAGGCCGTGATATCATCGGCGTCGCAGAAACGGGATCGGGAAAAACGGCCGCGTTCGCTCTACCCATCCTACAAAAACTATGGGAGGAACCAAAAGGACTTTTTGCCTGTGTGCTCGCACCCACACGTGAACTCGCTTACCAGATATCACAACAGTTTGAGTCTCTCGGAGCAGCCATGGGAGTTCGCTGCTTAGTTCTGATCGGAGGAGTGGATAAAATGCCCCAAGCTGTGGCCCTCGCGAAGCGGCCGCATATTATTGTCGCGACGCCCGGTCGTCTGAATGACCATCTCCAGAGCACCAAGGGGTTTAGTCTAAGAAGTCTGAAATTTCTGGTATGCACTATCTCCTCCAAAATGTGTGTTAGCTTACCGCTGCACAACAAGGTCATGGACGAGGCCGATCGTCTCTTAGATATGGACTTTGGTGCCGAGATCGACCAAATCCTCAAAGTAATACCCCAGGAGCGGACTACTTACCTCTTTTCTGCGACGATGACTACGAAGGTCGCGAAACTACAAAGGGCTAGTTTGACAAATCCTGTACGGGTCGAGGTCTCGTCGAAGTTAGTACACCATTCCTGTTCCTCCACTGCGTAATTAACGCATGGCTCTAGATACCAAACTGTGTCAACTCTGCTACAGTATTATCTCTTCGTTCCGTTGATACAGAAAGACGTTCACTTAATCTATCTGGCAAACGAGCTGGCTTCGAATTCAATCATTGTTTTTACAAGGACAGTACACGATGCTCAAAGGCATGTGTACAGCGTCCAACTCGCACATCTTGCTTATGTCTTATTCTGCAGGTTATCCATCATGCTTCGTACCCTTGGGTTCCCAGCCGTTCCCCTTCACGGACAACTCAGTCAGAGTCAGCGTTTAGGCTCACTCAATAAATTTAAAACAGGTGGTCGGAAGGTTCTAGTGGCGACTGACGTTGCCAGTCGGTATGTACATCGTAACACGACACCTTTTTATGATCTAACCATCGGAGATAGTGGTCTCGACATATCATCTGTGGACGTGGTGATCAACTTTGACATCCCGACGCATTCAAAAGATTATATTCATCGCGTTGGGCGAACAGCCCGTGCAGGACGGGCCGGAAAATCGATCACGGTAGTCACACAATACGACGTCGAGCTGCTGCAACGCATAGAAAAGGTCATTGGGAAGAAGCTTGAACTGTTTCCTACCAGCAAGGAAGAGGTAATGCTCCTGAAAGAACGTGTGGACGAAGCTGGTCGGTTGGCCGTGAACGAGCTGAAAGAGGAGGCGAAATCAAATGGCGGGAAAAGGCGAAGGCGGGATGGAGGTGGTGGGCGGGATGACAAGGATCGGGATGATGATGTCGTTGAGGCAGGGATGCCTAAAACCAAAAGATCTAAAGGTCACCGGTAGTCGTCCACCAAATACTTTGGAACCTCCACAGATATATACGCTTATGATTATAATCAACAGGTGACGTGCGAACATGCGTGTGCCCCGTGGCTGAGTTGGTCACAGCGTCCGACTGTTATTCTTTCGACATCGGAAGGTCGTGAGTTCGAGCCTCACCGGGGCAGTCGTTTTTGTTCTTCAGAAGGCGATGATTTTGTCCCTTGTCCAACCATTGTGCACGTGGCGATACACCGATCAAGTACTGTCTGTAACGGCCCGGTCCGGTCTCGTCGACAAATATGAATGAGCTTGGAGAGTTGTGCGGGAAAACGATTTGGAATTCTTCAGCGTTGGGTGTGCTTTCTGCAAAAACATTTGATGAACATAAAAAATACTGCCCCAGTGAGGCTCGAACTCACGACCTTCCGATGATAGCTAACGTAACAGTCGGACGCTGTGACCAACTCAGCCATGGGGCACTGAATCTCCTTTTCGAGAAAGAATATATGGGCTAGAGAATACTCAGGCAATTGGACCCATGATAGCTCTGATGAGACAACACTCGATAAATGGGAGCTCGCAAAGGGTATTAATGGTCTTTTTCTATGTAATGTCGGTAGAAAGGAAATTTTGATCCAACGCTAATACGAGTGGAGCAAGTAAGAACGATGCTCAGCTGAAAGGAAAGGTCCCGACTCCCGAGACGGTGATGGCAGTACCTCCACAACCAGCACCGAGGACCTACATTCATGATATATGGGTGGGGCCTCAAAGAAGAGCCTGAGTCATACAAATGTGCATGCACCAAAAAAGCGTCACCTGAGCGATTCGAACACTCGCGGGCAAAGCCCAACCGCTTGGCTGATAGCAGGCGATCCCGTTAACCACTCCGGCAAAGTGACTTGAGAACATTTCGGCAAGAAAGAAAAATATGTTGAGTCGATCAACAAGAGATTACTGTGTGGAAAGTACTTCACGCGGAGCTGGACGTATGACTTGGGTTAGACAAGATGGTGGGGGATAGAGTATCTTGTTTGTCCCCTAAACCACGTCTTGCTAGCATAATCCGGCTTGACGAAGCCGAGCGTAGCTTGCACCTGTTTGTGGCTACGCCGTTCCAACATGATACCAAACTAAACAGAGTCAAGAGAAAACATCCATTCAAGAGTTGAATCTCTGCCCTGCGCCAGGATCTTACACGAAATCATTCATATACTGAGTCACTTTATCCACCTGATCTTCCGTGATTGCATTGTAGAGGGAGATGCGGACGCCTCCGACAGACCTACGGTGTGTGTTAAGCTCAACGGACTGATAAGGAAGCAGGAAATGCTTACCGATGACCTTTGAGCCCTTTCATTCCTCTGTGCTCTGCACCAGACACAAATTCTTTCAACCTCTCCTCTCCGCCAACTATGTCGAACACCACATTCATCTTGCTGCCAGAACCCTCAAGCACCTTGCCTCTGAACACCCCTCGGGCTTCTCCATTCTTCAGCGCTGCATATACCTTCGAGGCTTTTTTGACAGTGCATTCCCCATAATACTCGAGTGCTTTCTCCTTAGGTCGTCCGTTCTGTTGCCCGACCTCCAACATCCGCCGAAGCACCAAGCCGGTGATATATATCGATAAGACTGGAGGGGTGTTATACAAGCTGCGACTGTCCACCAGAGCCTTGTATGATAAACACAGTGGAATGCTGCTGTCCACTACGTTTGTCCATTCGTCCCTGACGATGACGACCGTCAAGCCCGCAGGTCCGATATTCTTTTGCGCGCCGGCATAAATGACTGCATGTTTTTCGATGCGAGGGATAGGACGTGACATGAAGGAGGAGGAATAATCCGCGACGAGCGGGGCTCCATCGGGGAGGCTATCGAACGGGAACGAGGTAGGGCTGTCCAGATCATCGTTGAATTCTACGCCGTCGACGGTCTCGTTAGCGCAGTAGTAGATGAGAGCTGGGTTTGACGAGAATTTATCTCCATAGCTGGCGCGATCCGGGATATGGTTAAAAATCTTCTTCCCGCTCTCTGAAACGGTTTGCGTGTTGACGATAACGTTGACGTCCCCTACCCCGAGCCTCTTTGCTTCCTTCATTGCCTTTTCACTCCAGGAGCCAGTGACAAGATAGTCCATGGCAGGCTTTTCGATCGCTCCCCCGCGACTCCGATACCTTGCGAGCATGTTTAAAACCACCGCAGAAAATTGGGCGGTTCCGCCTCCCTGGGTGAAGAGGACCTTGTAGTTTTGAGGGAGCTGGAGAAGTATTCTGATGTCTTCCTCAACCCCCCGGAGGTATCTATCGAAGTCTGCTGAGCGGTGGGATATTTCTGCGATCCCGATCCCGGTGTTTTGGAAGTTAAGCAGCCCTTTGCAAGCTTCGGTGAGGACTTCCTCTGGCAGGGCCGAAGGGCCTGCACCGAAGTTGATTGCTCGATCGGACATCAAGAAGAGGATGTGATGGGGCTAGAGTGATTTGAAGTAAATAGGTTTTAATCGCAGGACGAGGACATGAGCAATGATGATGCAATGGTTTACGAGGCCGATAACGCCGAATCGTTGCAGAGTGGTATGTAACATGACTTTCTAGGTATCAACAAGTCCAGATGATGGATTACAAGAGTGTCCGTGTAAATTCGAGTCGTGTGATTAATGGTCATACTGCGTTATTACGCTGTCCGGAAAGCGATGAGATCCAACTATGCTGGGTATAGACTCGTAGCGATTGTTCAAGCGACTGGTACATTGCTTGGATGATTCTCGCCTTCTCCCCAGATGACCTTCTGGGAGCCGGAGCCTAGCCTAGGTGCGCCACCTTCAATGAGTTCCACCTGATCACCATCGTCACTGTCGCGGAAGCGCTGAGCATCTTGGGCCGTCATGGGGAGAACGGGCTCGTCGCGTGGAACACGAGGGGAATGAGGACGATGTGACACGGGGGAGACGAGGGAAGGGAAATATTGTCGATATGCAAAGTATGCGACGACAAGTCCTAAGAGGGAACCTGCGACGACGTCTTCCCAATGATCTAATACACAAAATGTTAACCACGAGCTATCAGCAGCACAAAGGAAACTCACGTCGGTAGTCCATCGTACGTGAAATAGCTACAAGAGTTGCACCAGCCAATGGCGTTACGGATATCCAAGCCTTGTGCTAGTAAATCATCTTAGTCGACGGTGTTTTTCAGGGCTTCGGTCACACCTACCGCATGGCCCCTAGTGTCAAATAAGTGCATCTTGCCTGCGAGATAGAAGGAAAGGAAACCCAACCCGGCAAAAGAGACTGTAAAATTATGATAAACCTTCACGACTGTGTGCACGCTGGTGGACTTACGGCTAGAGTGACCACTGGGGAAGCTACGCCACCCATCAAGCATTATGGATTGGTCTGTCTGCGTACAAATAGCATCGGTTGACAATCCGTAAATTGGATCTTGAGAGCCGGGTATTGGGATGCAACGAGAAAGGAGGTCTAGAAATCGCATAAAGCTTCAATGATAATACCTGGAACGAGGCAGCGGTCAAGCCGAACCTGGACGCGGACGGCCGACGGTAATCTTGGAGAACTGTGTGATAGCACCTGTGATAGCCAGACCAAGAATCACTGGAACGGTCCGCCGATTAATAGTTTTCCTCCTGAAGAAAAAGAGGATAACAAACGGCCGAGTGCACTGTTGTGATAGTCCCAGAAAGATCGGACAGTAATCAAGTTAACGGCAAGCTGGATGACCAAAGGAGCCACGACAGCGATGAAGTACAGAGCAATATCCTGGGCATGATGGAATTGTTTTTGAGATAAAAAAGAATAATGTTGACGTAGAAATAACACGCACTGGTACACGTTCATGAACAGCGTATCTGTTTCTCGAATGTCAGGGTTGACTCGGAAGGGATGATGTTATGAGCCAAGCTTACGGAAAACGAATTCTAGGGTAAGCAGTCAGTAGGGCTGCAAGGTTTCGGTGCGACTGCCACCTACGTCTCATCATTGACAGAGAATTCTCTTCTGAATCCATGGACAGGATTCAAAGCAAAGAACACGGCTCTGCATCGATCTCAAACGTGAGAGGGTTGGTTTCCGGGATACAAGGGACTTACGCCAAAACTATCGTCAAAATCCTAACAAATAGATCAGCGTGCCGTATGCCGCTCGTCGACTCACGCACCAGTCTGGCCCATAAGACCTGAGGAGTGCGAGGCGCCTCTTGTTGTCGGTCCTCCTTGTGGCGACATTCCTGGGGAATTCCGAGAAGTAACTGAAAGGAGACATCGTGGACGGTCCGAGTGGACTCGTGTGAGCGAGTTTATGTAGGGTCGTGTGCACTGCAGCCACGCGCATTCAATGTTGCAACGATGGTCTTGGCAGCGATTGGCATGCTGCGGACGCAGTTATGCCGAGACGAACATCACAGCCCATGATCCACATCGACGAAGAGATAGAAAGTACTACTGTTCTACGGTGTGCAACCGTTGCCAAAGTGGTGTAAATCTTGAAAGGATCATTACTTCCAAGCTTGTTCCAAAGTTTGTTGCACGTTCAGCATGGCCACCACAGCCGAATGCCCGTATGGCCCCTCCGAAAACCTTGAATGGCGTCCAGGTAGAGCACTGCACGTCTTGCTGCGCACAAGCCTCATAGACCACGAGCAGAGTATCAATTGGTCCTAGAGCATATTGCATCCACTGACACTCTTGATCCGAAGTGAGTTATTACTGCGTGCCGCTAGGACAACCTGACCACTAGGTAGCACGGAATGGGAACTTCTTCGAGAGATGATCAAGTACAAGATAGACCAGGTGCGTTGCATTGCAACGGTCTTGTTTCCCTGCGTGATTGACTTGAACATCTTTTAGAATATAGCATTATTCCTTGCCGACGCTGCTCAGCCCATGGAGCCTTCGAAGCCTGCCACGGGTACGGTAGACAGCTCAGGGAATTTGAGGTTGCCTCCATTTCCTCCTCGCAAGCCCAACGAAATGAACCCTCATGATACACCGAAAGCTCGAATGAACCAAGACGAGGCGAACGAGATTAAGAATCGTATCTTTCAACAACTCCATGAATTCGAAGAGTGCGTTATATGGCGTTATTTGATCCTTGCTCATGACAACAATCCAGTAATCCGCCGTTTACTATGCAACGGGTATGCGAGCTTTGCATATATCCCAAACAACACTACAAGTTCATCGGCAAATATCTTCGTGCAGTAGAAAAATCGCTTCTTGTTACATCGACCTGGGATGCATTCCCTGTAGAACTACCTCAAAATGGGTTCTCGATAGGTGCATTTCCAGCTAGTCCATCACGATCTGCACCCACAACCCCGATGTTTTCACCTATCCCGTTTTTGCACGATGACGCAAGACGCTCCAAGTCGCAAAGCCCTCCACCGTCACCACTCACACTTGCCGCAATGGAAATGGGTGGGGGTATAGAATCCCTTGATGAACCGATGCCACAGCGAGTAATAGGGCTCGTAGACGAACTTGATGATCCGAGCCCAGGACATATGAGCGATCATCCAACCGCAATTTCCTCGGTGACTACGATCGGGTCGCGTCCATTCTTGGAAACGCTGGAGACTAGATTCGTGAGAGGGAGCGTGGACCAGTCCAGAGGAGATGAAGAACAAAAGATGGCGATAGACGAGGCAGATGATAAGGAGAATAAGGTATGAAGGATTATGTTTGAGAGCGGGGTCTGCACACCCGAACAAAATCAATGATTTGTCAACATTTCGGCCAAGGAAAAGACTCACTATGAGAAGTCACGCTTAATCTTTTCGAGCAAGACGTTCATGCGTAGCTTCATGTTTGGTTGGCCTGTTTCATGTTGCGTCGTATCTTTCCCATCCCAATTATTTTGGGAACGTCCAGAAGTTCTTCTGGGACGTGATGGATGAGGCTTTTGAGAGGGAGGGGGCTTGGAGGCATAAGCAAGTTTTCTGAGGTCGCGCAAGGATGATTTATCAAGAGATGATGTCGGTGTGGGCGAGTTGTCCGGGCGCTTTGGAGACGTATCCGGTTTAGAATCGACGACGATTTCATCGTGGGCATGGTGAGAGATGTCCTTGACTGGAGCGCTAGTCTGGTTTGTGAGACCTTCCTTTCTCTTTTGCGTCTTCCATTTGCTTCGTATCTTGTGATCTTCGATCCAGGATTTCTTAAGACGGTGAGCTTGGACGATGTCAGCGTTGCTGTCGTCGTCGAGCACACACACATGCTCACCGCGACTCTTTGGCAGATAGGGAAACGTTGGTGGTTTCCTTTTCTTCTCTCCAGTCATGATGGTTGCACTGGAAGACAAGGCTTACTAATCACTATCATGACATTAAATTTCGGGTCCCAGTCATCGTCACCCTCAAACAGCTCCCATCGTCCCTTCTGACACTACATCCCCTCCTGATCGCTCCAGTCTCCATCATCGCATGAACGTACAGAACCTGCACACTTCCGGTGAGTTTATCAACTATGCATAGTCACCAACCTCGCTGACGTCGGCGCTTCCCCAGATCCTTTTGCTGACGAGGGCGATCCTCTCGGGGGCAACCAGGACGTAGGTTCTACGCAGAATTATCTTCACATCCGTATTCAGCAGAGGAATGGAAGAAAGACTTTGACCACCTTGCAGGGTCTCCCCAAAGGTGAACTGCCTGTTCATTTCGTGGCGATACGGTTTCTCAACCCTCTCAGAGTACGATCCCAAGAAACTCCTCAAAGCCTTCAAAAAGGTGTTTCTTGACCCCTCTGATTTTCTGGATGTTGGCTCACGAAGTCCTGCAGGAGTTCGCTTGCAACGGCACCCTTGTCGACGATGAGGAGATGGGTCAAGTCATTCAGTTGCAGGGTGACCAGAGGGTCAAGATTGCAAACTTTCTCACCGAAGGGGGTATTCCCAAGAACACTATCAAGTTACATGGGTTCTAAGTATGGTGCCGGAGAATCCGGCGGAACACCGACGTCTTGCTTCCCTTCATCATTGTCACTGTTCTTACTTTTCATCCTTCATGTACTTCTGGCTTGTCTGAGCTACGAGTGTGTCTTCCGTTCATACGGGCAATGTATTAACACCGGTGCATTAGCTGTTGATACGAACGTTGCAGATAGATATCTTGTTTCAAATCATACAAGTGCTCCAACTTAAAATTGCTCAATGCGTGATCATAGTCGCTACCTACTAGGATCCCAGGAACGGGTGGGATACTATTACACGCCCATAAAAACTGCATACAGAGATAAAGCGCATGACTTATCTTCTTGATCAATGACTTTGCGGCAAGTGGATCATTTGATTTTATCCAACGGCCTGTGTAGACGACATGAGCTTGCAAGAACAAAGCTATCAGTAAATGCGAGTACCTGTTGAATCCACCTCGGCTGTCATGAAAGCCAGTCAGACAGAGAGGACTAGCATTGGAATGCGGAACGCACCGGTTCATATATTGACGCCAAGTTCGCATTTTCTTGACGTTGGCCCCACCGTCTTGATTTCCATCAACGTGCTTGCCCTGTTGTGTTCGACTATGAGCAGAAGACGGGATGAAAAGAAAAGATCATACTTTAGTTGAACCAAAGCCGCTAACGCCCATCATAGCCATCATGGATTCTTCTTCAGCAGTGGTGGCATCCATCTCCTCGCCATCCTCTACTGGGGTATCAGGGTCTAGATTTGGCTTGGAGGAAGTTGGCGCCGGAGCATCGTCTGTTACCCCAATGAGTGTCCATCAGCAAAGGAACAGGAAACGACTCACGCTTCAAAGACTCTGTCCGAATAGCGAACTGGACGTCAGAACGAGCCTCTTCTGGACGTTTGGGTTCACCGTGCCGCGAAAGTTCCTTGGGGCGGACGTTCTTATCCCTGGAAGTAATCTGTTCAGGAGTGTGTTGGTCACGCCTCTCATCCGTTCTTTCGGGTTTTCTTTCGCTCTTCCTATCCTCTTTTCTATCGTGTCTGCGGTCATCACGATCACGGTCGTAGTAATCACGTCTGTCGTCTCTTCGTGAACTCTTGTAGTCTTTATCCCTGTCGTAGTCGCGCCTGTCTATCTGACGATGAGACGGGCTTGATTCAGGATGGTCGGTCAACGCACCTCTCCGGGGGCTACGCGAACGACTGTCCCGCCTTCGTCCACTATCACGATGTCCTCCTGGCCTTGCACTTCTTGAGTAACGGTCCTTGTCCCTGTCTCTGTCGCGGTCTCTGTCTCTGTCATCCCGTTCCCAGCTTCGTTCCCGTCTGCGGTGGTCAGCCCTCGAGGACATCGTGGTGGTCTTAGGAAGCAATGTGGCAGAACAGTCACATGACTGACATACGACTCTACTCTGGCCATCGAGGATGTTCACGACGAGCGTAGCATGTCGAGCAGCTAGGCCAGCCAAAGAAGCACTCAGTAGTAAGCCAGTTTGCTCCTCACGTAGAGCAACAAAGAATGTACATGACAGCCGAGACTAGGCGACACATCCGGTTGGAGAATCTGCCCCGGACAGTCCTCCCCGTCGACGTTGAGCGAGCCCTGCGACGCGAGCGACTCGTCGGTGTTGAAGATGGTGAGAGTCCCGGTTGTGTTATCCACATTCTTACGCCAGTCCAGTCCAACTACAGCTCTTCCGTTTCTTACCAACACGCCGAGCCTACATCACACTCACCCATCCCGACCTTTTACGGTTGAACATCGCTAAGCTCGGAAATCTGACCGTAGGAGGGTGTACCGTCACAGCCACCCCATGCCTCGAGCCTCCGACGATGGAGAACATGAGAGGTGTCAAAGGTCGCAAGACAGCTCTCGAGCAAGGGTCCTTGCCCGCGCTCACTTCCTCTGGTGCTATGCGCAATGGCAGGCAAGTTTGCGCTTGGGGGTTTCCTCCGAAAGCCTCGGTGGAATGCGTAAGGAGCTTTCTTGAACATAACAAGATTGACACGCTTGGCGACAAGCCTGAGATCTACAAAGTTCACCTGTAAGTGATTCTGCCTATCTCATCTTCAGGGTGTTTATCGTCTAGAAGACAAACAGACGAATTTTCTCTCTACTCAAGATACCTGATTCGGACCCCATCTATATCAGATTCGTATCGTATAGCTCGGCGTATTCACCAGACACTCTTCCAACCTGACAAGTTTGGTACAAAATTCCAGGTACGAGCTTGTATAGTTCGATGATCGCGTGCATTTGAATGTCAATATTACGCATGATCAATACGTCTTCTAAGAAGTCCATACTGGATGGTACAGCCCACAAACTAGAGCATTAGGGATACCTTTTTACATTCTCTCGGCTTCAGGATCTTCGATGCGTGCACGATGAGCCTGAATTGACTGGTCAGCACAAGAGGATGGAAGCATAAGCATTCCACGGACGAATCTCGCGTTGTCCCCTTCATCTTCTGGGGAACGAGCACGTTTAAGAGTTTGCTTGACTTCGGTCTCTTTCCACTCCCCACCACCACTAGCGACGGCGCCGGGACCATCTTGCGCGTCCATGTAACGTTCCTCAGCCTCTTTTCTTCTATCTGCCTGTGCTTGTGCTCCCCAACCACCGCGACCTGGGTCGTAATCCTGCCTATGTTCGTCTCGGACCTGACCACCGCTCTTTCCGCGGCCGAATTGACGTCCCTCCTTGTAACCCAGATCGAGGTCGCAACGAATGATGCGTTCATCGAGTTTTGTGCCGCTGACATGCTTCATACTCGCGAGCGCCTCGGCATGTGTGTAATACTCTACAAAGCAGAATCCACAAGGCGTTCTTCAAATGACGACACATGAGCGGACGAGAAAGGGAATCGGTGGAGCAAAACCGCACCGTGTATTTCTGTCGAGTCCCATGATGATGCGCTTGATACCGCCGCCATCTTCTGGAGCGGCACACTTACTGAATAGTTCATATATCTGTTCTTCTGTCGTGTAAAAACTCAAATTACCGATCTGAAAGACGTGTGGTCGGTGGATCGAAGGTGAACTCGAGCGTACTGCACGCACGTATAAGGTCGTCGACTTGGAGAGGAGTTCTTGTTGCTTGGCTCTCTCGAGTCTAGTTTGCGAGTCCTTGTAGTTCGAGGGCTGGTCGAGGGCTGAGACAACGTGCGCCATGGCCGTTCTCGTTGTCCAGCATTGCCGCGGCCGCGAGCGAGGTCAGCTTGATTGGTAATCCGGGAATGGCAAATATTTCCCACAACCGAAATGTACGCGTCATATGCGCGTATAACCTTCACCAGAGATCACCACCATGGACGACGTCGGAAAGGAAATTCGAAAGGAAGTACGTCCTACAAAGAATCTTCTCGCCCACTCAGAGTACAAAACTTGATCTAGGAACCGACTTTCGAATCCGTCGTGACCGAAAAGTCCGCTCTTTACAAAGAGCTCCAGGAAGAGGACCTCTACACCAAGTACAAAAAACTCTCTCGCCACCTCGAGCTCCTCGACATACAGGAGAGCTATATCAAAGACGAACAAGCTAACCTCAAGCGTGAACTGATCCGCGCACAGGAGGAAGTCAAGCGCATCAAGTCTGTGCCTCTTGTCATCGGCCAATTCCTAGAGGCCATCGACCAGCAGACTAGCATCGTGGGCTCGACAACCGGCTCAAATTATGTCGTGCGGATTCTGTCGACGTTGGACAGGGAATTGTTGAAACCTTCGTCCTCCGTCGCTCTCCACCGACATTCCAATGCCCTCGTCGATATCTTGCCACCAGAAGCAGATTCGTCTATTGCTATGCTCACAAAAGAGGAGAAGCCGGACGTCACGTACGGTGACGTTGGTGGGATGGACTCACAGAAGCAGGAAATCAGAGAAGCTGTCGAACTCCCTCTCACTCACTTCGACCTTTACAAGAAGATCGGTATTGACCCTCCACGGGGTGTACTGTTATATGGCCCACCAGGTAAATTGTAGACATGTCTGACTATTGCTTCGTACTCATTCTGATATAGGTACCGGGAAGACCATGCTTGTAAAGGCTGTCGCGCATCACACTACTGCTTCATTCATCCGCGTAGTTGGCAGTGAATTCGTACAAAAGTACCTTGGCGAGGGTCCTCGTATGGTCCGCGACGTCTTCCGGCTTGCGCGTGAAAATGCGCCAGCCATCATCTTCATTGATGAGATCGATGCTATTGCCACCAAGCGGTTTGATGCGCAAACTGGAGCAGACCGAGAGGTGCAGCGTATTTTGCTGGAGCTATTGAACCAGATGGACGGTTTTGACCAAGGCAGCAATGTCAAGGCATGTAATTCGCTTGAGTTCTTCTTGATGTGTCACGTTGAGTCTTTGTGCACTGAAGGTCATCATGGCAACGAATCGTGCGGATACCCTTGATCCCGCCCTACTCCGACCTGGCCGTCTCGACCGAAAGATCGAGTTCCCGCTCCCATCACGGCGTGAGAAACGACTGATCTTCCAGACTGTTACCAGCAAGATGAACCTTGGACCCGATGTTGACCTTGAAGACTGTCAGTCCTCACTGCTTGAGGATCTTCTATGAACTGACAGATGGTATTTTAGACGTATCAAGGCCTGACCGATTATCGTCGGCGGAGATTACTTCTATCGTCCAAGCTGCTGGTTTACAAGGTACGCATATCCCGCTCGTCTGCGTACTCTCGGTCTGAACTTTCATGTAGCTGTGCGCAAGAACCGTTATGTCATCCTCCCCGTTGACTTCGAAGAGGCGTGGAAAGTGTGTTATTTGTTATTTGTTTGGTCATTAGACACGACAACTAAATTTTTGCGCCTTTCCTTCTTCAACCAGCAAACGGTCAAACGGGCAGATGACACCCACGAATTTTGTGCGTACCACAAATCATCCGGTATCTATTGTCCTCTCATGCACTTGCACCATCCTTGCAGATCGGTAATCCGCTGTTGTGTGAGCTTCTTCCATTCGCATGTTGGTTCACACACTGATGTATTGGACAGTTGGCATTGTATCTTACCCTCTGCAATTCTATTGTTACTTTTTGTTTGCTGTGTGACCATAAGAAAATGCTCTTTCACTTTAGCGTCTCACCGCATCCATGACACGGGGTGGCGCTCATTCTTCTGAGCAAGATCACGAGTGGTCAATACTTGACTATTCCTGTGATTATTTTTGCCCCGCTTGCTTACCGTTGTCGGGCAGCTTTTGCGTCCAAAGCAGTGAGGTTCACACGCAGGAGACATTTTTCTACGAACGGCTCCACCTAGGTTCTCTTGTACAATTATTTAATAGGTAAGCTCACGTCAGATTTATTCCTTATTCTTCAAAGTTTCATGGCTCAAGACTGATGTACATGTGCAGATTACGGTACTACCGCTTTGCATTCAAAATACGTTCCCTTTACCTTTCCACTATGTCTGTTCACTGCCTCGCTCTCCAACACTCTGGGCGGCATTGTACAACCCACATGACCGCCCTCATTTTACGGGAGCAAGAGAAGTTGGCGATATAGTATTGTTATCGCTACCCACGACATATGTCGGACTTTGCAACGTGTGCCACGCAAGTTCGAAAGCAAGATGGGATACACGTTCGAGTTTTTCGTAGTGGATGTATTTTTTTCAATCTAAGTCGAGATCATAAAAATAAAGCGTCGATTATTTTTTGGTAGGTTGGCCGAGTTCGCTGGCTCGCTCTGTTGCGATCTGAATTGCTCGAGCGATTGTGGATCGGATTTTGCCGTCTTCCATTGCTAAAAGCCCTGCAATGGTGCACCCTCCTGGTGCTGCATGGAATATTAGCCTCGCCACAGATCTGGCTAAAGGTAAGAACTTACTTGTCACAGAATCCTTGATCTGAGCGGGATGCGCACCAGCCTGAAGAGTCATGCGTGCCGCCCCTTGTAAAGCTATGGTGCACGTAAACCTTCCTCTCGTCTGGTATCCGATCACAAGTAATAACTCACTTTGAGCGGCCAATTCCAGTGCTTCGGCTCGAGGCAAACCCATCATGACACCGCCATCTGTCATAGCTTCGAGGAAGATACATGCAAAGGCGGGTCCCGACCCAGAAAGAGCCGTGCAAGCATCAAAGTGTTTCTCCTCGAGAAACCGACATCGACCAATGGATGAGAATATTTTGAGGATGATGGAACGGTCGAGCACCGTTTCATCGTTGTTCGGGATGTTGGGGAGAGGACTGACGACCGTCATTCCCTCTCGAATCTAGAGGGTTTCGTTAGGTGCAAGGAATACACGAGTAGGGGAACGCGCACTCGACAAGGTGTATTGGGCATGGCCCTGACGACTTTTGTAGTTGCAGGGACCCATGCGGTCAACTGGGAAATAGTGACACCCGCAAGGATACTGATGAGCAGCTTTCCATCAAGAGCTTCGCTCATTCCATTCTCGCTAAGGATGGTTTGCGCTTGGTGGGGTTTGGAGCTGTCCAAGCATGAGTTGAGATTGACGGAGGGCACGAACAACGCACCATAGGATGACGACGTCCGACCTCTGGACAGCTGCTAGATTTTCGCCGACAACGACTTGGACGGACGAGCCGAGCCCCCCGAGGAGGCCAAACGTGTGCTGAAGTTTTTTCGCGCTCTCCTTCCTCGTGACAGTGGTGATGAAAAACGAAGGCAGCGAGGGATCGGGAGAATCTGCGGTCGGGGTGGATGTGCCAGGAGTATGGGACTCCCACTTGGGGATGACTTGTGTGTTGTCCCTGGACTGGAGACTGGCGATGACACCCGATATGATGGAGACGCCCATCGTCCCACATCCTGGAAGACGCGGACAACGTCAGTGGTTTAATTTTCGTGAGGAAAGGATATACCTAGCACACAGAGGGTGTACCCCATCGCGATCTGTTGTGAAGTTGATGAGTTGGGCACGGAAACTTTGTATGGATGGATCGAGTCATATTCTGTTGAGTCGAGCTCAAGACGAATAGAGATGTCCGTCTTTGTCACAGTCGGCTCCACAAAGTTTGATGCACTCGTACAAGCAACGATCTCAGAGCCAGTGCTCACCGCACTGCACACAAAAGGGTTCGAGCGAGTGGTGCTACAACGAGGGAATTCTAACCTCAACCTCGACTGCGGCACGTCCACCCAAGACTCGCTGACGATCAGGAGGGCGGGAGTGGACATCGAAACCTGGAAGTTCAAACCGTCCATCCAACACGAGATCGAAAGCGCAGATCTAATCATCAGCCATGCGGGTAAGGACCCTTGCGTCACTAGGCCGTATCACTGTCTTGACATCGATAAAGGATCAGGTACTATTCTTGATGTGCTGAGGTCTGGAAAACCCTTGATCGCCGTCCCGAACCCGACTTTGTTGGACAATCACCAAGAGGAACTTGCCTTGCAACTGGATCATCTTGGCCACCTCAGAGCCACGTCCGTGGAGTGAGTCCCCGACTAGATCACGCTACCGCGTCCTCATCGCTTGGTCTAGTGAGCTTCCGACGACCATCGCCTCCTTTGATCCAAATGTTTTAGTACCATTTCCTGCATTTGATGGGAGCAAATTTCGTAGATTGGTAGATGAGATGATGGGGTTTACTGACATGTGACTGTCAATACACGAACACTTTCTTCGTTACACGTAACTTTACTTTAAAATGAAGAGCGTTACACCAGCCTCCGTCGCTGGCGACCTCCAAGCATACGAAGATCAGCACGTCCATGCCGTCTATGATCAGATAGCCACTCATTTCTCGGTCACCCGGTACAAGGTGTGGTAATAGTCTTGTAGTTCTCGAGGAAGTTGATACCCATTGAGCCTGTCTGCTTAGCCATGGCCCATCATCGCCAAGTTTATTTCTAATTTGCCCGCAGGATGGATCGGTCTTGATTCTGGGACAGGCAATGGAAAATACCTGCCTTTGCCCGCTGACCGGCCTGGACGCGTCTTGACCATTGGCCTTGATCGCAGCAGGCGTCTTTTATTGATTGCCAGAAACGCTGGAGGCGAACCCACTGCGCCGGTCATTCGTGAAGTTGTCCTTGGAGACGTGCTAGACAATGGGTGGAGAGCTGGGGCATTTGTGAGTCACATTGCAGGCTGCTGCGACCCTCGCGTCGACGTAACGATGACAGGACTACGCTATATCCATAGCTACGATACATCACCTAGCCTCGCACGAGAGGCGTAGACTCGCCGTGCAGGTGTGTTGACCAATGTACGTCTTGCATGTGTTGATTACAACCTCTGCAGCGACTTCTTCAGTGTGTTTCACCTGCCCACGGACGTGTATTGATCTATGTTTGGGCCATAGAGCAGGATGAATTGTCAAAACGGGTTATACCAGTAGATGTCAGCACTCAGCACTCACCGGAGTCGCCGTCATCTTCGGGAAAAGATGTCTTCGTGCCTTGGGTGATGTCCCAACAAGGCACCGCACCGAAGCCAGCTGCCCTGAATAGTCCGATAGATTGTACGGTGGAGGCCCCTACATATCTCCGGTATTATCATATGTTTGCAAAAGGGGAGCTTACGAGGCTCACCTGCGAGGCCGCACAAGAAATGGGCCTGGTTGTTGGGCCCCCAGAGGAAGGGCGACGAGGGATTGAAATAGTACAGGACGGCTGGGAGCGATCAAACTACTATGTAGAACTTAGGTGTTGGAAAGCATGATGTTGTTTCCGATTGCTCCCTCGACGTGAAAGAGTGGCGAGTACCGGGACAGTTGGTGTACCTCTTTTCTTTCGTGGAAAACCCTTGCTTGGAGTGTAACGTTCAGCACTCCGTCGTGCTACTGGGGACCTCAGTTGATCGGCGGCCTAGTGGTGTAGTAAATCATGGAATCACAAGTCGAAGCCTTCTTAAGTCAACCTGAAGCAAGTGCGTGGATTGCGCATGATGACGGTACAAAGAGTATAGAAAATAGGTTCACTCGCTTGCGGCCATGACTACAATATGCGGTTAGATATATCGACAGCTATACGTTAAAAAGGACTCACTAGCGTTGATCAGATCGCCTCCACTCTCCTTGAGTACCCGCACTGCCTTTGCTCGCGAACAGTTGACCTGAGTCATCACGAGTTCAATGTCTTTGGGGTCAACACCAGTCTCATCCACTGGCCCATCTTCCTCCGGTGCTTCGAGCTCAGGAATATCGTCATCGTCATCACCCTCCGCAGCAACACCCGAAGACTCCAAGTTGGCGAGGCCGACAGGTGCACCGGCACCGGCACCGTATTGTTGTGCGGCGGACAACTGCGCCTGTGCATTCATATCCTCGATCTACGGCGTGTTAGTTGCTGGGTGGATTCCATTTAGGGCACAGGGTAAGCACCTTTGCTTCACCGAAAACAATATAGCAGTCACTGTTAGGTGACTTGTACACATCAGGCGAGGAGAGAACAAAAAGGACGTTCTTTGGTCTTCGGAGGGTGACACGCGTGATGTTTGGGACTTTTTTGAGGCCAAGGCCGAGGAGAGCCTTGCGAGCCCTGCGCTCTGAGCGGGACTGGATTTTGTCGAGGGCGGCCTGCGAGGTTGGATCTTCCTCGTGCTCATGACCAGAGTGGTCGGAGGGAACTTCCTCGATGGTAGCACACATCTGGGATGCGTGTCAGCGATGTGTTCCACATCCGAGACGAGGTCGTCAATCCATTATGGAGAGGTCGCGAAAACGACATATGGTGGCTGGCGTACGAACGGTCGTGAAGGAGGGAAGAACTTACCTTCTTTTTTTTCAGTGATTCGATGGAGACGAGGGCGTTGCTCGCTGTTCGCGACGCCAAGCACCAAGTTCGAACAAGACTACCGGGGGTTGCCGAATGGGCGCTTATTCCTTCTTGTCCACTACAACGTTCAAGTATGCCCGAAACTCATGTTGAAATTGCAGCGTTTGCATAGGTCTACGGTCTACGATCCACCAGAACTACTACTCGAGCTGCATAGAGGCTCCTATCAATAGGGGGATTGATAACGACGAGGCGTCATGTCCACTCTGCTCTCTCATTCCATCTCTCCTTCAACCATCACTGTGGATCCAAAGGCTACACACTATTTCGAAGGCTCGCATGTGTGTGAAGCTGCTCTCAGGGTCGCTTCATTGTCAGCCCCGCTCGGTAATGTTCACCAGCACCTTTGTAGCTTCCACGTGAACGCGTATGTCGTGTGACGCCGTGATACTCTTTTTGTTGTTGACAAGCTTCTAGTCGAGATCGCACTTGTCGTGTGGAGGCTCACTACTTTTGCAATCATAGGAGACCCGACTTCTATTAGGTTGCTTCTGGCGCTCGTTTTACTGTGTCGAGTCTGCTTGTGCACCCACGCAGTGCATCATATATGACTTAGAAGCCAAAGACGCCAGAACGATAGGTATCGAATATGTTGTTGGCGGGAAGGTAAGGTTTTCGTTCGCCTTATCGCAGGATCTTGGATATTCAAGTCGCTTCCTGAAGAACAGAAAATATCCCGCAAAATCTTACCTCGTTGACCCTGTTTAGGCGACCAAGATCATTCCCAGTAGGTTTCCTGATGAAGCAAGTGTAGTAGAACTCACGGATTCTAGAATCCATGAACAATGGGCTTGAGAAGGATGTCATGCGTGACTTTCAGGGGGCCTATGGCAAGGGTGTGCACGTGAACGATTGATAAAGATTCTGACATACCTCTTGGCCCGCCCCAGCCCTTGATGAGTATCACTTGAAGATGGTCAGTTGGGTGATCAGGCAGTTTAGGAGCGCAATAAGAGGCTCGACATCTCTACTGACTTAAAGGAGAAACTCCGCAATGGATATTTGGAAAAGTATGCAAAGGGCGAAATGTCGGATCAGTGGAAGAAGTCCGAGAGCGGGATTGCTTTTGAACTCAAGAAAGGTTCAAACTTTGGAAGGACATTTTGAAACTTTGTAGTGGATCCGGAGCCGTATCGTGTGGCATTCTCAAAAAGGGTTGTCAATGTCAGTCTAACTTCCATGTGTGTCTCTCTTTGGGTGTTCTAGCTAGTTAGCAGTAGAATTAGCATTTTGCCAATATTTGGTTTGCTGGCACTCCATCTCGATTCTCCATGATCATCACGGCGCTCTCGAGTCAACTGCGACTTGCGCTCGAAGATCCAGCGGACAAGTTCTCTCGCGAACAGGTCCTCAACGCTATCGACGAGTTTGTTGTCGGATGCGTGTCCTCAGGAGAAGCCGAGGTTCAGCTTTTCCAAGTGGAGGAAGAGCTCCAAACCGTCTACCGTGATGTTGTGGATCATACATCGCTTGGACACACAGAGATCTTTCTTGATGCCCTCCACCATCTCCGTCCGCTTCTACCGTCGTCCTCCATCATTTCGACCTGGTTTGATCTCGTGTTGCGTCCCGCTCTCAGAGAACCAAGGCTACCAACGACCTCTGTGACACATGCCAAAGAGCTCATCATCTTTGCAACCGAGAACGAGGACACAAGGTACCCGGAAAAGGTCCATGAATTTCGCAGGCGGTTGCTTGATCACCTTTTGCATGCCTACAACGAGGGTTCTGGGGATGATATATTAGAGTGGGCAAAGCTTGATCAGAGGCAACGTGATAAGAGGCATCTGTGGAAAAATAACCTCGAGGATGTACTCGTCAAGTTTGGTTTGAAATGCCCTGTGGTGCGTACTTGTCATGAAACTCGTATCTAAGTTGTCTAATGCTATTCAGGCTTTCATGACACAAGTCGAAGCTGCCTTTGCGGCCCCGGCGTCTCGTCTCCAACTCCTAATCCTGCTTGACTGTTATACCTCAGATCATGATTTCCAGCTGCACGCAGCGGACCTTGCGAGACACCCACTCATGAACAGCCTCCTGAGTTCACTTCTCCTGGATAACTGTTCGACCGTATGCACGATTGGCCTCACCATGCTCGTCAAGCTCCTCCCAGTACTCGCGGTCAAGGCGTGTGAGGAACTCAAGATCCTCCTTCCCAGGTTATTCGTGATCTTAGCGAAGATCATATGCTGGGAGGAGCTCTGTAACTCGACCCTACCCTCCACAGCCTTGGTGGAGGATGATGATGGGCACTCCGGTATTGGAAAACAAGCCGAATACAGAGGACTCGCCGCACTCCAGCTATGCCCCGAACTCGGGTGGGAGAGGGTGGAGCTCAGACTCACTATTTCCGCTGCCCCTCCATCGGATGCCTACTTTTCGTCTCTTTATTATTTCTTTCCTTGCAACCTTATCCGCTTTGTTCGGGGTCCCGTCGCGTACCTGCGGGACAGGGACCATGAAAGTCCATATAACGTGGGCTGGGAAGATGCGCTTGATGAAGACGACATACGGAGTAAATCAGAGGTATGCGCGTCTTCGTTGTGTTTTGACCTCTCCTTCGACATGTGTGCGTAGTTGGTACTTATCTACACATTTTAGCGCCTTCTTCGCAGCCACGTAGTCAATCCACGTCTCATATGGCGGGACTGGTCCAAGGAACTCACCGAACCAGAACCATGGGCCAACTGCAGCATTTCTCAGGTTGCCAGTGAATGCGTCATGTCGAACATTCGCAATATCGCTCCTGGGTCTCGGCTCTTCTCTTTTGAAGGGACTGATGCGACACCTGATTTGCATACAGCAGTCCTCCCCTCTGTTGTCATGACCCCAGAAAACATTTCGGGAGTGCCAACACCTCATCCAGGTCACATTAGCCTTCCGCCTGTGAAAACTCGTGTATCGCTGCAGGACATGATCACCACATCTGTTGCTTTGAAGTCAAATCTCGAGGTTGACATCGAGCAGCCGGGCATTCCATGGTCAGCACTGTTGTTCCCACTTGGCGGCAGCTCGCCAGCGAAAGCGAACATCAAACTACCACCCGAATCTACAGCAGGAGAGGAAGGTGCACAGCTGCCGTCGCATGTGGCAGAGGCGATTTCGAGCCTGCAGCACGAGGTACTTTTGCTCAGGAGTGAACTCAACTTTGAACTTTGGCATTCGAGAGAAAACGTGCGACACATTGCGAGACTCCACCAGGATCATGTCCTCTCGAGCAATGCGGAGGCAGACCGTCAAGCGCTTGTAAGTGTCCACAGCTTGCCTTCATGGATGAAGTATTGATCTTGTACAGCATAACAAACTGCGTCAATACAAGGCACAAGTTCAAAGCCTCGAGCAAGAACTCAAAGAACATAAGGAACAGTCTTCATCTGCGAAGAACAAATATGCGGATTGGAACACACAACTGCAGAAGAAGCTGAGAGAATTCCGTGAAGAGAAGAAAGCCTGGGTCTCGGAAGCGGCAACGTTGCGTACGGCAGAGAAGGAAGCGAGGGTAAGGACTCGTCTCAGCTGGAAAGGGGGATATTTGTTGACAGTGAACCAGGCGCTCTTCGCGGCTCAAGGGAAACTACTGTCAGACGCAGCAAAGGCGGTTTTTGAACTGCAGACCCAGCAGAAGGAGAACCAGCACAAAATCGACCGACTTCATGATTATGAACGACAGATTGAGCAGCACGTTCGCATGCAGAAACTTTGGTAGGGCTAATCTAGTGACGATAAGAGAGGTATTGACATGCAGCAGGGACGCAGACTTCCAACAGTTCAATGCCCGAGGCGAAGAGATCGAGTTTATCAAAAGCAAGTATAAGCAGATGGAGATGCTCGTGGAGAGTCACAACAAAGCACGTGAGAGATTGGAAGACGAAGCAAGGTGGGGCTCTCGTACTTTGGCTTGGACTTGGTGGAGCTTACGTCTGTATACAGGGCATACCGTCGTCAGAACCAGTCTCTCGAGGCTAAACTCGCGCTTGTGCAGAAAAAGTGCGAAGCTTCGCGACGTATACCAGAAGCAGAGATCACTGCGATCGTCCGGGAGAAATCAGAACTTGCAGCTGCGAATGCGAGGCTGCGGGAAGACAACGCGGAGTTAAAGGATGAGATAGATGAGATGCGGGCGGTGCTAGAAGGACTGAAGGCTCAGCTGAGCGGGCAGCGCGGGTTGATTTACGAAACGCGACAACGGAGTGGTACTACGGTACAGCAGTAGCAGGAGTAGTAGTCCTGAATAGGCAAGTAATGGAATGTTCGAGAATGGACTCGCCTTTGTGCAAGCGCTCGACTGGTTACGACGACTCGTCGAATCTTCTCGAAGGAACAGCAAAAATCAGACTACTTAAAAGACGAGCCATCAAACGCGTTCCTTCATCTCTCTCCCTCACATCTCCGTTCCACCCATCCTTCTAAACGGTGAGCCACGCGTCCCATTCGTTCCTTCATGCACACATAACCCCTTATCCAGCTAAAAATGGCATCCGAGAGCTTTGGCTTCCAGGCCGAAATCAGTCAACTCCTTGACTTGATCATCAGTAAGCACCATCTTCAACGACCAATCGTCAATGTCCGCTCACCCGATCACCAGACACGTTCTACTCTAACAAGGAGATCTTCCTCCGAGAGCTGATCTCCAACGGCTCCGATGCCCTCGACAAAATCCGTTACGCATCCTTGACGGACCCCTCTGTCCTCGACTCGGGCAAGGAGCTTTTCATCCGCATCACTCCTGACAAGGAGAACAAGCTTCTCTCCATCCGCGACACCGGTATCGGCATGACCAAGGCTGACCTCGTCAACAACCTGGGCACCATCGCCAAGTCCGGTACAAAGGTTAGTCACCTCTTTTCTTCTTTGTTCGCGTTCTGAATGCCTTTTAATCATCAAGGGGTTCATGGAGGCACTCAGCTCCGGCGCTGACATTTCCATGATTGGTCAATTCGGTGTCGGTTTCTACTCTGCATACCTTGTTGCAGAGCGCGTCCAGGTCATCTCCAAACACAACGATGACGAGCAATACATCTGGGAGTCCGCTGCGGGTGGCACCTTCACTATCACTCCTGATACCGTTAACCCTCCTTTGGGTCGTGGTACCGAGCTTCGTCTTTACTTGAAGGAAGACCAGACCGAGTACCTTGAGGAGAAAAAGATCAAGGACATTGTCAAGAAGCACTCCGAGTTCATCTCATACCCGATCCAGCTCGCTGTCACTAAGGAGGTCGAAAAGGTTCGTAGCGTCTGATCTCTTTCATTTGTTTCTGACTGTCTCTGCAGGAAGTTGAGGATGAAGAAGAAGAAGCGAAGGAGGAGAAGGAAGAGTCCAAGATCGAGGAGATCGACGACGAGGAAGACAAACCCAAGGACAAGAAGAAGAAGAAGATCAAGGAGAAGGAAGTCGTCAACGAAGAGCTCAACAAGACGAAGCCCATCTGGACGCGCAACCCTCAGGATATCACCACTGAGGAATATGCTTCGTTCTACAAGTCGCTCACGAACGACTGGGAAGACCACCTCGCTGTTAAGCACTTCTCTGTCGAGGGTCAACTCGAGTTCAAGGCCATCCTCTTTGTTCCCAAGCGGTAAGGCATTTACTTGCGGCGTGTATTGTAGTTCATTTCTTTTGCAGTGCTCCTTTCGATCTTTTCGAATCCAAGAAGAAGCGCAACAACATCAAACTCTATGTCCGCCGTGTCTTCATCATGGACGACTGCGAGGACCTCATTCCTGAGTACCTCAACTTCGTCAAGGGCATCGTCGACTCCGAAGATCTCCCGCTCAACATTTCTCGTGAGACTCTGCAGCAGAACAAGATCCTCAAGGTCATCCGCAAGAACATCGTCAAGAAGTGTATGGACCTTTTCAGCGAGGTTGCGGAGGACAAGGACAACTTTAATAAGTTCTATGAAGCCTTTGGCAAGAACTTGAAACTTGGTATTCACGAGGACGCTCAAAACCGCAGCAAGCTCGCCGAGTTCTTGCGCTTCTACTCCACCAAGGCTCTTGAAGAGCAGACCTCACTTAAAGGTGCGTCTTTGTTTATCCATATTGAAAACGACGCTCAATGGTAACTATAGACTACATCACTCGCATGCCCGAGATTCAAAAGTCTATTTACTACCTCACGGGCGAGTCTCTTGCTGCCGTCAAGGACTCGCCATTCCTCGAGGTCCTCAAGAAGAAGGGCTTCGAAGTTTTGCTCTTGGTTGACCCCATTGACGAGTACGCTGTCACTCAACTCAAGGAGTTTGAGGGCAAGAAGCTCGTTTGCGTGTCGAAAGAGGGCCTTGAGCTTGAGGAGACTGAGGAAGAGAAGAAGGTACGAGAGGAAGAGGCCACCCAATTCAACGATTTGTGCACGACGATCAAGGAAGCTCTCGGCGACAAGGTTGAGAAGGTTGTCGTTTCCAACCGGATTACTGACTCGCCGTGTGTTCTTGTCACTGGTCAATTCGGCTGGTCATCGAATATGGTATGTTGGAATAGCTTTTGGCGTCCAAGCTGAACTGAACGATCGTCTGCAGGAGCGTATCATGAAAGCCCAGGCTTTACGTGACTCGTCGATGTCATCTTACATGGCGTCGAAAAAGACGCTGGAATTGAACTCCCACAACGCGATCGTCAAGGAGCTGAACCGCAAGGTCGCAGAGGACAAGGCTGACAAGTCCGTCCGAGATTTGACGTACCTCCTGTTCGAGACCGCGCTCCTCACGTCTGGCTTCTCGCTCGACGATCCTACGTCGTTTGCCAAGCGCATTCATCGTATGATTAGTTTGGGTCTTGATGTGGATGATGATGAGCCCATGGCCGAGGTGGCGGAGGAGGCCCCGGCGGCTGAGGCAGCGTCGACTTCGGCAATGGAGGAGATTGACTAGGTGTGTCAAAAGGATTGGTAATTGTGTATCTGTATCATCACCTTAGTTGTATCCGCATTGTCATGTCGCACAGTTGTTTTCTTCATCTGTTTTGGCGGGGGTAGTAGTAACAAAATCTAATGCAAATGCATCTTGTTGTGACAGGGGTTAAGATGGATGTGGGAATGGCAATCCTTGAGTTTGGATGAGCGCTTGTTTAAATTTAATAACTTGTGTGATACTTGCTATCGAGTCAGTGACTGTCATATCACGACCGTGGCACATGTCACTCTGGATGGGAATTGTACTCCGCATTGTTTGCTTGATGTGACGACAAAAAGCAAGGAGACATCCCACGACGTGAAGAGTCAGGTTTCCAAATGTGGTAATAGGGCTGGTAGCCTCGCGGCATGCGCCCTGACTTGCTTTTGCATTGTCTCTTGCCCCCTTTCAACATGTCTCTTTAACTGCACTGTATCATTATTATTCTCTTCCCACCACAATGCCAGCCATCGTCAGCCCGTCTCCGCGTCTGCCCCCTCAGCACTCCGCCCTCCTTACCCAGGACCCACTCCACGTCCATTCACGAACACATCTGTCTCCCCCCCGTCTTTTGTCCCCAATCATACTCCACGACGTCGCTCTCGTACGTCCCTCCAGCCTCGTCAGCATAATCCACGTCTGACTTGTCATCCCACAGAACTCTAAATCGCCTACCCCATGTGCTCCATCCCACAAGAGACGCGCATCGTCGCGCCTCGCTGCTCGCACAACCAGGCGCCGTCGTCACGCCCAGCGCGTCGACTGTCCTTTCGATGCCCTTGGCCGTCCTTCCATATTCGACTGTCTCCCTTGGATCTCTGCCCTTGAGATGCCAAGTCGGCTCAGCTGCGACATCGCAGACCTTTCCCAGCTGCCTCTCAGCGAGGATCCTCCTACATTTGCGGACACCATGCCCGCTTCTGGACCTGTGCGTCGCAGAAAAACATCTCTGCGCTCGAATCCCCTTGGGAGTGGTCACGAGTCACCCCCTAGCGAGCCACTCTCCGGGCAACAGCCCCCGATTCTCCGGTACATCGGGCCATTTCCAGAATCTCCAAGGACACCGCCCCCTCATGTTCCATTCGATCCCAGCAGAGTCACATTCCACAACCTCATGCCCGTCTTCTTACGCGGCGCCAATCCCGGCGCTCCGTTCTGAGCCTTCACCTTCGTTGTTTAATATCCGCTCTCGTCATCTTATCGCATATAATCGAACGCTTACTTGATCTGACGCAGTTAATTGCGAGCGTCTGCTCGTCATCTACCAAGTCAATTAACCATCATCTCAGCTCCACGATGTAGTTCTACCGAGATTTGCCTTTCATCAAATTCGCTGCAAACACCACGCTTTATTTACTGCTTCATCACGGACCATGCCTGCGGCTTGGATGAGAAGCCTCTTTGTTTGCCCTTTTACAAGGGTCCCCTGCATTTGTTCGCGTACTTACATGCCTGCATCTTGTCCTCCCTTTCTGCATTTGCACCGTTCCACATGCATTCACGAATACGATGTTTGTACATTTTTATTCGAACCAGTTTCACCAAGCTGCATTCTTTGCCTGTTTTCCTCTCCATGTTGTTACAGTTACCCGTTGCACAATCCATTCAGCGTCGTCGCTGAGTCATAGGGGGTATTATGTAATGTTGGGTCTATACAGTTCTGACCTAATATGTTCCCACACATCCATAGTGGCCATCAACGCAGCTCATTCATCGCAATTTCACGATCTCGCAATGGAAAACGACCAGGTATGCACTCTGCGCGATGAGTTCAGTCGTTCTAGACAGCTTATGGGTATTGTGTAGGGTGTTCTTGTTGACCTCTACGTCCCCCGCAAGTGCGCGGCCACAAGTAAGTGTCTCGCCAGTGACAAGTGCCTAGAGACGATCCGATCCATGTCTAGACCGCCTGATTACCTCCAAGGACTACGCATCGGTCCAGATCAACGTTATTGACGTCGATGCGAGCGGCCGTGCATTGAACACGTACACGTCCTTTGCACTCTGTGGGCAGGTCCGCTCACAAGGCGAAAGCGACGACTCTCTCAACCGGCTAGCGACCAAGGCTGGATGTGAGTGTCCTTGCACGATTCCTCTTGGGTGTGCTGACGAGTTTACTGTTTGTCTGAATGGCTCGTGTAGTGCTCCGGAATGTATGGTCGTACCAAAAGTAGCTCTGATAGCGTGTTTGTCTCAATACTGTAATTCACGTTGGTCTCACTAGCGCACTTTTCGTGAAGTTGTAAAGTAGGACGTTGTAAGTTCCAGTTGTTACGATAAACGCCGGACGCAGCATTGCCACAAACGGATGACTGTGCCCGCTGAGGAGCGTAGTCCGCAGCTTGGACCGAAAGCGACAAATCCCATGCATGGTGGCGACTCTCACCGCTATTCTCTCTCAGAAAGCTCCATCTCTACTGTATCCGTAGGCTCGAACATCAGATTTGCCCGTATGTCCAACTGAGCTACCCTTCTCACAGTCGGGCTCCATGGTCGAAATAAAGCGCATGACTAGCAACGACGGCGACACCTTGTCTGCATCTGCCGACGAGGAGAGCAAGTACAGACTCCTCTACAGCAAGTCCAAGGTTTATGTCAATCCCACCGCCTACGCAAGAGACAACATCCCTGGCTTCGTAGCGCTCGTCAAACGTGTACGTCTCCATCGCATCTGCCAGGTTCACCTCATCATCGCTTGTAGGAGGCAGTGAATCCGACGTATCTTTTGGCATGGATTCCAGAGACGCTCTTGAACGAAAAAGGGGCAGAGGAGTGGGACAAGTTCCTCAAGATCGAAGAAAGGGCCATCGAGGACGAAGAGGACCAAGGTTGGCATGCGTATTGGTGGATCTATCCCTGTCTTGTCTCACCGCCTACTTTGTAGATGCAGTCCTTATCGACTTGCCAACTCAACGACCTGAATCGTATGCGTTCTCCGTCCCCTTGACATCCATATATTCTCTCCTGGTCCATCCGCCAACTCTCTCGTCATGGTGTGCGTAGTTAGGGGTGCTTTTCGTTGCTTCAGCGTACTGACCCTGTTTGAACAGACGGCACTGTAGGCATCAATCTCATCAATGGTTCCACGCTACCGACCTTGCACTTTCATGATGATGAATCACTGTCTGTTCCACTTTCACCACGTCACAACCGGGGGAACTCTTCGGACGCGTACCCTCCACCCTCTGCAAGCACATCCGGTTCTGCTACACGCGCAACTGTGTCGTGGGGAGGAGAAGATCTCATATCACGTTTACGGTGTTATGCCCATCTCTTACGCTCATCCCTTCAGCCAACCTTGTTCATAGTTGACCCCTCAAAGGCGGATATAGAGACCCATTCCACTCAAATATTCGATGATGATGCGGTAGATGACATCCTTGCACAATCATCCTACACAAACTCCCACTCACCCGTCCCGGCTCATCGTCGTCCAAGGCCAATTTCTACCCCGCCCTCCGGTGTGGCAAATGCTTATTCGGATCGTCCATCAGTGTTACATCGCTCCCTTTACCCACCTTCTGTGTCGACAACGCAAAACGCATCTCAAGCACGCCTCGCGCTACTACAGTCCTTCTCCAACATCACGCGTGCGACGCGCCATGCTGCGCAAAACATTTTGTCTCACCCCCTTGCAAAGCCCATTGTCCCACACCTCCCAGATCCCGTCAAGTCTCTTGTGAACGCCAACGGCGAGTGGGAGTGGGGCAGCTGGGTCGAGAAGGGTGGTGTCGGAGAGTTTGAGAGCGCGCGCGTCTACCTTGCTCGATGGGCACGGATCGTCGCAGAGGAGGGTAATAGGGCGAGGAGGAGAGAGGCACAAGCATTGCCTGCTTCATCCTCAGATTTGGCAGAGGAGACATCTTCACTGGGGGTGTTTGAATTGCTGCATTCCACAGTCAACTTGCCGACGCCAAAGACATCAAGGGATCCCCACAATCCGGTCGATGAGAAGACGTGGCAAAAATGGTTTGCGGCTGACGGTCGGCCCAAAGTGAGAATCGAGGAGATGCGACGGGAAGTGTTTAGAAGGGGGATAACACCTGCGGGAACGCTGAGGAAGAAGATCTGGCCCTTCCTTCTTGGAGTTTATGCATGGGACGTTGATGCCAAGGAGCGTAAGAGGAGGTGGGAACAGAAAAGGTTCGTACGGTTCCTCAAGTATATGCGTGATTTTCATGGATCTGCACAGGAAACGCTACCAGGAAATAAAGGGTGAATGGTGCGGCGTACCTGAGGTTTTCGATCGACAGGATGTTCTCGAGGAACGGCATCGCATAGATGTGGACTGTCGTCGCACGGATCGTACACACCCACTCTTCTCCCACTCCTACGAAGACTCGTCCGACGACCCTGACTCTGACCGTGCTTTTCGACGATGTTCTGCGATCTCACCTCAGCTCGTCGACATCGGAGCGCAGTCTCCGAGTAACGAACATATTGATCGCATGGGTGGTATTCTCTTGACATATAACTTTTATGATAAAGACCTTGGTAAGTCCCATGAATGCATCATTTTGTTGGACCCTGTCCGATGCTGACACATTTTGTGGATCAAGGGTATGTGCAGGGGATGTCCGACCTGTGTGCGCCATTGTATGTTGTGATGGATGCGGAGGAGGAGTTGACATTCTGGTGCTTCGTCGAAGTCATGAATCGCATGGTGCGTCCCTTGAAGCTGATTGATTCGACATCTAATGCCTGATCAGATTCAGAACTTCCTCCGCGACCAGAGCGGTATGAAGAAGCAGTTGTCCACATTGCAAGAACTCATTAGTGTGATGGATCCCGAACTGTATCGACATTTCGGTTTGTGGCTTTCTTGTGCCGTGCGTCCCATCTTCTGATCGTGCTTCAACAGAGAAAGCCGAGGCTCTCAATTTGTTTTTCTGTTTCCGGTATGCTTCAAGTGTCTCTCAGTTACCATGTCTGACGCATCTTCTAGCTGGGTGTTGATCGCTTTCAAGCGCGAGTTCCCTTTCAATGATGTGTTGCGACTCTGGGAGGTGCTTTGGACGGACTACTACAGCAACAACTTTGTTCTCTTCATAGCACTCGCCATCCTGGAATCGCATCGCGACATGATTTTGCGTTACCTTGTCGAGGTTTGTTCATACAGTCTTATCACTCTATCAGACCAATCTCACCTGCGCATTCTCTTCAGTTTGACGAGATCCTAAAGGTGAGTACTGGAACTATTCATACGGCTGTTATGAACCAAGCAATATTGCATCCAGTATTGCAACGAGCTCAGCATGACCATCGAACTGGACTCTACTCTCGCTCAAGCAGAAGTGCTATTCCTCTCGTATGCGCAACTCGTGGCCGACATCGACCGACGGCGTGCGGAGGATATTGCTCGATCTTCGTCAACGAATGTTCAGATCCGTCGCCGGAATGCAGCTGGTAGTGATATAGTTGGTGAAAAGACAGTTAACATCGCACTTCCGACGCTCAGCGAGAACATGCGGGAGCTGTTGAACGCGGGGAGGTGACGTGCCATGAACTGGTAGTACTATACAAGTGTACCCCTAGACTGTTGTATACCATGGACGTTACTCTCCCGAATAGCGTGGGCTTCTCGCGTATTCAGACCTGCGTTACGCCATGTCGAACTTGACCGTCTTGCGTAGGTACGCGCAAGAGTCGAGACCGGAGACATTGCCGCCCTCAGTGTTGTTCGAGCATACCGACAAATGTCTAACAGTGTTCGACGCGTTCCCCAAATCTATTTTCCACTTTCTCGTCCTACCTCGAGTCAGACAACCACTGAGCACCGGTCAACTCGCCAATCTGCGTACCCTGCTCAAGGGCGACAAAGCATGCGCGAAACAGGTGCTCTTGGACCTGCGCGACGAGGCCAACAACGTCAAGAAGTTGATCCGCGAGGAGATGCTCAACCGGTACGGCTTCCAATGGGAGATCTGGACAGGATTTCATGCAACTCCGAGCATGGAGTACGTCCCCGTGCATTCCTCCCTGTCTTCCGAATCATCTCAAGTTTGCGACATGTTCCGTTACCCTGTAGACACTTGCACTTGCACGTCTTGTCGAACGATCTGTGTTCGGAAAAGATGAAGCACAAGAAACATTATAATTCGTATCACCCCCATCTCGGGTTTTTCTTGCACTTGCACGAGGTCCTCTCGTGGTTTGACGAGGAGCCGTCTTATTTCGAGCGGGTATGTTTTGGTCCCATTTCTCGTCCGTCCATTCATATACCTCAACTCGCGTCGACTCCAACAGATGTCCCAACTCAAGAAGAGCGAGTACGAGCCTCTTCTCAAAGAGACCTTGTGTTGCTGGAAATGCGAACGGGACATGAAGAACATGCCGCTGCTGAAAGCCCACCTGCAAGAAGAGTGGGACAAAGAAGCGCGCAAGGAAAAGGCCAAGCTCGCGAGGAAACGCAAGCGCGACGATGCGGCGTCTGCCAGCCCAGGTACATCGGACGCCAAGGACAAGGACGAGGAACGGGAGCGCAAGAGGCCTTCTCCGAGCGTTTGATAGCGCACGGAGTGTTGTCTCTCGTGTTCTCGAGCTTGCTGTCACCGACAACCTGGCTGATGAAGCCGAGACCACGCTACATTTTTGTATTCACTACTGATCGTGCAGACCGACGCGTCGGCCCATGTGACCACTTTGTACAATGTGTTTCCCCCGCCTTCAATGTCATTTACCCCCATTCTATCACCGATCCCTGGTCTTGCCTGACTAGGACTTGCCAAAGGTTATATAAACTGATATGATTGCTGCGTGCGCTGACGAACGCATCGCCTCTGTACGTGAATCATGATGGCGGTGTCCGCTCTCTGTACAGACTGGGTTATGGAGGATGTCGTTTCGGTAAGTGACGTTACTCTTGCTCATATCATACCAATACTCAGTCGGGACCCGGGGATTAATTAGAAGATCCTAGCACGTATGTACAGCCCTTGGAATCGTTGGCTGTGAGCCTGGGAGTTTGCCAAGGGCGATAAGAAATCAACTTCAGCGCAATTTCCCCTCTGGTGTGCTCATCTATTCAGACCTGAAGGATGTCCACGCTGTCTCTGGTCGGTGGAACCTCGACGTTCTACAGCAGGTGCCCTTGGCATACTACTGTGCGAACGCCCTGAAAAGGCGCCGAATCACGTCCTGTGCTAGGATCCCATGCTAGCGGAGCTTCGCTCGCTGATCGCCGTTGCAAAGGAGAACAATTTGTCTTCATAGCCCGCGAGGCACCGTTGACCCCGGTGGCGAAGAAGGCGAAAAAGAAATGACCCCCATCCAGGGTTCGTTCCTTGGTTTCCCCCTCCTTCATGCCAATTTCTTTTTTGAAAAACAACGATGGATTGACAAGTGCGTGTGAGTCTGATCTGGACCTAGATCTCCCTCTGACACGCATCATATGCACGGACCTGAACTAGGGAGGGTCGGACCCTCTTAATCTGTACATATGCCTCCTCGATCGCACGCGCATCTCAGCTTACGGGATCTAAAAAGTGCGCGAGCACTCCATATTCCTTCATTTGCGCAACGGGAGATCACTCCTTACGTCCGCATCCTCGCAGAGTGCAGCAAGTCGCTGCGCATAACCGTCGATTGTAAATACCGCCTCCTCTCGCGCTCGGCCCTGAAACTGGCCTGACACCCGCCGCCCAACCCATCCTGAGGCCACTTTGCACAGCCTGGACCTTGATGCAGGTTCATAATGGCACTGCCTTTGCACCAAGCCAACTGGGCAGCGAGGCACCATCGAGCGCGAGGAGACTAGTACAAGTTTGACTACATTGACTCAGGATGACATTCCCAAGCGGGAGATACTACGACGTGGTGTACGTGGCAAGTTGTGGATAAGAGTTCTTTGGACATGCGTGACGAGGCCGGTACAAATGACCTTGTTCGCACTCGTCTCGCACAAGGCATTGCCATCTAAATGCGATAAATTATCAAGGCTGCTGTTTTACAGAGAATTTTACTTGTACATTTGTCCGAAGGCTGGTTACATCTAAGGTACTCATTTCCGCCTACTGCTCCTCAGCGATGGCTTCCTTGATCTCGGTCGCAGAGGCCAGCCTCTGGGCACGCGAGCGCTCGCTGGCTTCACGGATCGCCCAAGTGAACTCGTAGGTCTTGCAAGCATCTAGAACACCATTAGCCGACTGAAACACGCTAAGCCGATACCCTGCACCTTCGTAAGAACTAAGGATCTGAGCAGCATCAGGATCCTCTTCAATATCCTCTATTATATCAATCCAGTTAGAGACCTGATATGGCAAGAGTCTACATAAGCTGGGACAAGCAGTTCAGAAAAGTACGAGCCTCGGAGAAGAACGGGTCGTCGTCAGGGAAACTGAAGACTTGCTCATGGTCGTCTCCTGGCCTGCGGACGTAAAGGATGGGCTGCACGTATGGATTGACAAGTCTAGGGGAGTAAGGTTAGCGGATTCAACCTCATTTCCGTAGATCCTTACTGACTTGAGGGAGTACCCGTCAGCATGGACCTCCAGCTCGCAACTGTAATTGCGACCCTGGAGAGTGGTGACATGAGTGAAGGAGCCCACTGCGCCCGAGTCGTATTTCCTGTGTCGTTCATGAGGCGGGCAGGGCACGATTGACCTCATGGGCCCGGAGATTGGAAGAATCATACCAGGTGGCAGAGGTGACACGCGGGATTCTATTCTCGGGGGCAATCTTGCTCTCGTCAATGGCCATCTTCGACAGGTGGCCGGCGTTTTCATCCCATTCAAGTGAATGAGCGGTTACGGAAGAGATGTCGACCTCGCCACCAAAGTAGCGAGACAGATCACAAAAGTGAGTGCCTTGTTCAATGATCGGGCCAGCACTAAGACGGTCAGGGCCGAGTATACGCGTCGGTTCATGTAGTGCACTTACCTCCTAGACTTGTCCCACCAGTCGGGCTTAGCAATTGACTCGTAAGCGCAAGCATAGCGTGCAATCGTGGCCATCACAACAAGGCCGTTTTCCTCGATGATCTGTTTCATCATTTGGGTAGCCTTGAGGTACCTCAGCATGTACCTGTATACAGGTGAGGGTGCTCCACAAGCACAGAAGGCAATTGCCGCACCCAACAGAGACGATGGCGCCACTCTCGGAGATGGACTTAGCGACCTGGAAAGATTGCTCGATCTCGCTCTTATCGCCGGTAGCAATAGGCTTCTCGATGAACATGGCAACACCAGGGAAGTGCTGCTGGATCTGTATCTCGATATCACGGCCTTGTTGGAGGGTGCCCCGGAACATGGGGGGCGAGCCGATGACAAAGGCACGGGGACGCTCCTTTGGCGTCATGCTCTTGATGAAATCGTCAAGCGTTTTGTGAACGCGAGTATCGCGGTAGGCAGAGACGACGAACGAGTCGCACTTTTTCTGGAGGACGGCAGCGGCGCGCTCTGTCGCGGGGTCGATGAGGGCGACGACCTTGAGGCGCAGGCCGAGCTTGCTGAAAGGGAATGAGGGTCGGGTGGAGGTGAGAAAGAAGGAGCTCACTGTTCAAAGCGGAAGGAGTGGTTCCATGGACCCTCGTCCGAACCTGGGAGAGCGGGGTGAGGGTGGTGTGGGAAGGATATGGAGGGAGATCGCTGACCAAACATGATGTTACCAGCACCGACGAAGACGACGTTGAAGTCGTCCGTGCCGCCGACATGGGTAACTCTGTGCACGGTCAGTGGATGAGGACGGAATGGGACGAGGGACGGAACCTGTCCATCGGGATGAGCCTGGCTGGATCGATGGATGGCCTTCGCGATGAGAATCCAGAGGAATAGCCAGAGCCACGCCTGTCAGGGAGACGGCGGTCTGAGCCCCTGCGAGACGGGGGCTGTTTTGTGGAAGTCATTTCGAGGGTGGAGGAGAGCCTGCGAGCCATGATGGTGGTTGAGGACAAGGAGGGAGGATGGGAGAGGATCTGTATTTAATCTTCCAAGAATAAGGTTTATCTGGTGCTCCATACTATGGGATAATCAAGGCAGGGGTGATGATTTGCATGCTACTGTATGACATGGCAAGCAGCGTAGGGAAGAAGGCGATGAACAAGAGAATGAATGTGATAGGGTATCGAGTGTAAGAAAAATGAAAGGACGGTAATAGACGGATATCAACAACTGCCCTGAGATCGAGCGGGCTGGGTGTCGGCGGTGACGAGGGTGCTAGGCTGCTGTTGGGCCTGTTGCAGCTGGCGGTTCGCAATTTCCTCGCGCCGCCGTTCTGCGGCTTCGAGACGCGCAGTCATCGCCTTCAGCTCCTCCTTCAATTTCTCGTTCTCCTGTGTCAGCTTCAACACGTTGCTCGCCCGCTTGTGCATTCGCTCGGTGCTGCGGAGGACGGTGACTGATCGTGCCTGTGCGGCGACACGGCAGAGGCGAGCTGACTTACTGCGGCTCCCCTGCTGAGCTTGTGCCCAGGATGGAATCCAACGAGAGCGTGAGGTCGAGGTCCGCAACAGGAATCTTTGGCAGGGACGGAGATGGCGTGCGGGGGGCAGGGAGATTGGGCGCGAGGCCGTTTTGGGGGCTGTAATGTGCTGGCTGTGAGCGAGAGGCATCGGGCACATCGACTAACAGGTCGCACACTGAGTTCGTCAGCTCTGATCGTTCGTCCATGTCGTCGTTCACGACGTCCACGAGGCTGCCCCGAACTCGTCCTCAACCACACCCAAATCCATACTTGGTATATTCTTCCCACAATTAATTGCGATCGGCCCTTATTATGAGACAGCCTTCATTCCTTCCCCATCCTCTGCTCCTCTTCCTCCTCCCTCTCCTCCTCCTTCTCCCCGTCGTCCAAGACGACATGCCCACCGCTCCCGTCGCCATCCTCGATGACGGCCACGTCATTCACGATTCCCCTACAATCCTCCCCCCTTTCTCCGATCCCCATGACCATGGGCAAGACGTGCACGACATTGACATTCATGCCCCTCCCTTCTCCGCATCCGTCCCTGACAGCATCCCTGTATTATCTATTCACGAATTCTCTCTGTATTATAGCTCTTTTCCCGACTGCGGCCCCTTCTCGCACTCCCTCCCTCCGTATCCTTACCCACAGGACGCTCACGTCCCTCATCCAGACTCGCACTTTGTTCGTCACGACGACTCCAATACCGCATTTGTACACAACACTTCACACTTGTCTCCGAAACATTTGCATCACTCTCAAGACTTTACCCTCCGCGGCATTTCCTCGCTTCACGACTCCCGCTTTCACTCGACCCACTCCCCGCCCTCTCTCGCATATCTTCCTCCTCGGCACGACCTCACCTGTTCACCGGATCAAGCATCACCCCCCTTCTCCATATCTTCCCCCCCTCCCAAGCCACTAGGTCTTGCGCATACCCTCTTACCGCCCATTGTACAGTCCAACCCTGCAGAACTCAGTAGGGCTGACATCGAGGTGAGTCTCTCCGTATTTTCCATATTTTATAACTTATCCTTGCTTCAGAACCGTCCCACAACCAAACGCACGGTCGCAAGCTCCTCCTCCCAAGTAGACCCGTGTGCAGCTGCCTTTCTTCGCGATCAACTTGGCGAGGCGAAATGGGACACTTTCTGTGCTCGTCTGTTCGAGCGACGTTTAGGCCCGATCAAGTCCAAAATCCGTGTCAGGGGTAAAAATTCAGACGATGCCGGTCACCCGCCCGGTGCCACTGCGATCGATTTTCTCGTCAAGGTCGAGGTCGTCAAAGAAGTCTTGCGGACTTATGTACCGTACGTTTTTCCCTCTTTCTCAGCGTGCTCGCGCGCGCTTACCTTATAATTACGCAGACATCCGTATAATCCCCTCAAGTCATTGTCACATCCATATCCACACTCTCCGTCAGGATCCGTCACCCTTACGCGCTCCGCCATCCTCGTGCTGTCCGGTTGGTCAAATACTCAATTCTCTTATTGGGCACGCCGTGCAGAGGGCATTTCCGTTCTCGCTGCGCATGATGAGCGGCTCCACGCGGTTGCGGTTGCGTTACAAAAGCGCATCAACGCCGGGGGTGTTCTTTTAGATGACGCTGATGGAGCCGAAATCTATTCCACCGAAGGTTGTCCAAGCGTTACCGGTAAAGGTCTAGACATTATTATCGAAGAAGTCAAGAAACGTACCGGATTTAGTCCCTTTCTTCGCGGCAAACACTCCAGTCTAGACCCGTTTGGCTCCACCAACAGCGATAAGGACGCTGGCCCTGGTCCCCCCTTTGGTGCCCCTGCGGCGCCCATATACATGCCTACCTTTCAGGCGATGGAATACTCCCATGCCCCTGCAATCGCCGCCGCAGAATCGCCGACCGGTCGCCGCCCGAAGAAAAAGAGGAGGATAAGTTTCGCAGATTCCGTTTCATCATATGCCAGTTCCAGCGCTTTGAAAGTCGATCCTTCTGACGAGCAGACGAGCCATTTTAGTTTGCTCCTTGCTGACAATCCTCGTTTGACACCGGACCAGGAAAGTGTATCGTCCTCGGATATGCAGCCAATTTCCCCGCCCTTGTCGATAACTCTCCCGCAGCTTCTGGACACACCGCGTGTTGACGAAAACGGACTTAGTCCTTATGAGCTGTCTTCTCATGAGGTGCACACCACAGATGACGGTCGCCCTGAATATTTCCCCGTTTCTAATTCACGGTCAGATCTCGATAATTCTGACGTCGAAAGCTTTTCACGGAAGAGGTACCGTGGATTGACAGAGAAAAACCTTGAAAAATGCCCCAAGCTGAGTGTATGAATTGTACCTGACTCGACGATTTATTTCCCTTCATACCGCTGCGTTCCCTTCTTTCTTTTTTTTTTTCTGTTTTGTTCATGCTACGCTTGACACTTCGCTCTTTTCGACGTCCAACGGATGCTCACTATCTGTACTATACAACCACTCATGCATTCCATCGCCTATGCCCATTACGAAGTTACACTCGTCTAATTTTTGTAACACCAAACCCACGTCGTTGAATACATGTAGTTTCCGCTTGATAAACGGTGTCGTAAGTAATGTAGTTTTAGATCTTTGAATAAAGTTGCGGTGCACCCAGCCTGCTGCTCCGCGAAGGCCTGAAATGGATGGGCCGGGCACGTTGCTGTCGGGATTACGACCTCAGGACACGGACATGCTCTTCCCGCAACCAAGCAAACACATGCCATCCCTCAATGCTGCCAACCTTATCATCGCTTTCACCTCCCTTTTCTTCCTATTGGCAAGCTATGCCGTCCTCTTTAGCGCGTTCCTCCCACTCACATCCATCCCTGTACGTCCACGCATCACCACTCGCGCGGCTTGGCTTTCACCTGACGTATCAACACCGTCAGCTCCTTGACGTTCTGGCTCACGACACGCATTACAAGTACTTTGCGCTGCTAATTATACCTACCACCTCGTACTTTGTCATCGCAAATTGGGTCGGTTGGCAGTACTATCAAAACTCGTGACAGAGTGGGCCCCCTACACGAGGGTGCACGCGCCCACAGTTCATCGACAGGTCTATCAAGATAACATATATATCCCATGTCCGGCTCTTACTCGCCAGTTTTCAATGCCTCGTGTGTGCTCTTATTTCACGGAAAGCGGTTGATTCTGATCACTCAGCAATCGATCACACTAGGAACGCGCTTACACGCCTCTTGCAATGATTCATGTGGCATCGTTCCCTCTTCATTCGCCACGTGTCGCCGTACCGCATCACCCAGCGTCTCGCCATCATATAATGTATCCCATTGCATCCCGAAGATTTGTCCAAGAAGTTGCATGCCTAATAGATTTGCTATCAAACTAAATACCTACCCACAGTGCCGAATTCAAAAGGGGTGTCCATTTTTGCAACGTCCTGTCACCCAACCAAATGACATGTATGTGGCAAATTTAGGGTGGTGGTTCAGGCGATCGTGACCTCTCAGTGGGTGGCCGAGACCGCATCCGTACTTGTCTTAGCTCTTGCCACAACCGGCTTCGTTCGGGCTCGCTCTGCGTTGGGGCAACAGACCTCACTGGACTTGGGTCACGGTAGGATACTTTTGAACGTGCTGGGCTCGGATTGCGTCGGGCACTGAAACGTGGTCGCGGGGATGGTGGTGGTTCGTCTGTCGCCATTACAGACGATTTAGAACGAGTAGGGCTCAGTTCCAGTCCTCGGGTGGATAATTTTGGACGAGAGCGAGTGACTGGCTCTACACGCGGTCGGCTAGACAACAGGCTGATAATGCCTGGTTTTGGGGTCAACCCACTAGGACGGCTAGCAAACCTGCTCGCGCCTACATCCGAATCTTCGGTTTCGGTTCCTGTATCTCGCCGAGAGTATGGAGTTCTCGTAGCCTTTCCGGTAAGCTTTGGTGTGGCTACAGGTGGGCCATTGGTCATGGTTGGCAGGCGCAAGTACCGAGCGCGACTGGCAACAGTTAATGATCGTCCTAGTCCGGCAATCGTTCAACTAGATTACTCACACTATCTCCTTAAGGTGACGCTTCGTTTTGTAGGCTTGGCTCCATTTCTCCAACGCTCGTGCTGCTCAAATTCATTAGCGGACTGGGACATTGATAAGTCTCGAACGTACAAAGGACGGCCGTGGTGTGAACTTCACGTGCTTTCTTGGCCAGGAGGGCTTGAGGCATGGCAGCTCGCCAAATATCCCATATCTTCGTTTTCGTCCGAGACGCGTGGAACCGTATCGCTGGGAGAGACTTGGCGAAGCAACGCCAGTCAAAGGGTGGTTCTGGGCGTAACCGTGATAACTCACCCTTGTCTTTGAGTGCCAGATCCCAAAAGCGCGGAAGAGGAGGTTCTTTCGGTTCTGTTGCACCACCTGGTGTACCTACAATGCCAAGGTCAACCCTCAGGCTGCCGTCGGCAGGCGTGCGTTTCAAGAGCTCACAATCGGATACAACTTTTCTTCCACATATTTCTCTCTCCATCTATCCCAGGCAACTTGCATTGAGGCCCGATCAAACTCTGCCTGTCGCTCCCGCAAGAGAATCCGCTTATGTCGCCGAGCGCGAGCTACGGCCAGCCACTTGTGAAACATGCGGCGCATGTTCTCTGGAAATGATAATAATACAGGACATTCAGTAAAATCGATCCCACGTGTTGGGAGAAAGACCTGCCTGCCCGCTTGATGTCAAGATGACTCTCCATAAGGCTTAGGTCTTCGACGTGTCTCAAGCATATACTTTTCCATTTTCTGAAGGCGAATCTGGGAAAGTCAGACCCGGTCCATACCGATATGAATTCTTCTCTCACTTCAGTACAGCTTGAGAATGTTTTTGGCGAACCTCAAGTTCTCGAAGCTTAATTTCGATGACACGATTTGTCCAGCGGCTTAAAGCGTCAGCTAACATTCGCTGCGGACGAAGTCAGAATTTCATAACTTTCCGACCCCCCCGAAACCCACCATGCTGACTCGAGTAATGATTTGTTCTTCGGCCATACGGTGCCAGCGCTTTCGAATTGCCTTTGCCTGCCATACTGTACGGAGTTGCTGAGAATAGCCGATGAGATGCAGGCTCAGGGAGCTTACTTCTCATAAATCCACCAAGTCTGCGTGCTTCTAGAACCTTGAGTTTGTCTTGCCGCCTCTTTTCCGTGAGTTTGGATTTCCATACGTTCAATGTCCGCCGTTGCACGATGAATTTCTCAACAGTTTTCGCATGCTTGAGCAGCTTTAGCCTCGCCCGCAGCTGGACCCTCCACTTCAGAAGGGCGTCATACTGTATCCGAGCAAGGTGACGTTGAATCGCGAAAGATCGGCGGTTCTGATAGACCGTATAAACTTGACGCCAAGTTTCCAGAGTGAATGACAAAGTGGATGAATTGGCCCGCATGCTGAATGCAAGCGCGCAGTCTAGACGCGATCAGTCTCGTGTATATCATGACTATGTGTTTTTCTTCACCTTCCAGCTGGCGATGCTGGCGCATTTGCTCTCGCCAGATTGACCAAGTACCTTTGATGAGGCGGAATGCTCTGACTCTCTCAAGGAGTTTACCTCGTTCACGGGCTTTCCATACTCGAGCGACGGCTCGGATAAGGACATCGTTTTGTCTAGCGAGATGTTTATCCGCCTTCTTTTCCATCCTCTGTAAGTATAATAAATCATAAGTGTTCCCGAACAAAGCTTATGCACCTACACGTATCCGATCTTGGGCAGTTTTCCATGATCTAATCGCCTGTTTCACCACATGAACATCATAGACACCAATGGCTGTTTGACGCTCGTAGCTGCGGAAGCAGATTGGTGTCTAGAACTCAGAAAAACTTTTTTGTGAATGGACGCACGCATACTTCTTCCACTTCTGCATCACTCCACGTCTGACTCGGAGACCGATCTTGGCCGTCACGACCTTTTCCGCATCACTGATTGCGAGGGCTCGTTTCCAACGTTTCCAGGTTTGCACTACTGCGCTACACGCTGTCCTGTGGTAAAATTGTTCTGCAGCTGTGTCTAAATAATCGAGTTTAGACAAGCTTGACTTCCAACGCAGGAAAAAACGCAAGACAATGCGTTCGCTATACTGCAGTTCGGACAAATGTGAGCGGAAAGACTGCCGCCACTTTGCCCAGGCATCCTTCTGGATCTTTAGGTCACGCGTTCCGCGGATAGTCTTCATTCTTGCCCGCATGTCGTGTCGCCAAGCAACCTGTCTTTTCTCCTTTAGCTTTGCCTTCCACAACGTCAGAGCCGCACGCAAACAACGGGCATTGGTAAGAGCAACAGCATGTTTCTGTCGCTCCATGAATGAAGCCGTGGCACTACGCCATCGTCGGAGGGCCGAGCCAAGGATAACATTATCTCGAGCCTCAGCGACTTGTTCATTTGTCGTCTGGAAGACCCTTGCAGTATTAGTCGATTTGAAATAACAAAGAAAACTGAGGTCCGCACAATCAACCACTGGTAGCCGAGCAGCCATATCTCCCAGCACCGTTCCAGAAGCTTGCCGTCGCGGAACTTATCCGCGTCTTCTTCATCTCGCGCCATTTTTATTTTCTTCCAAGCATCTTCTTCATTAATTACGCTACCCTTGCGTTCACGAGATTGGGGTAGTGCCAGCTGAATGTGAGGTTCAGGCTTGGGTGATTTGATTGGCGAAGGAGCACGCGGGGCTACAGGATTTCGAAGGCCGGCTGATGTTGATTTGAAAGTGGGTCCTGTGCGGACTGCCGCTCGATAAGAAGGTGGAGTGTTCGAGGGGAACGGCATTACGCCATCCGTGGTGTCCGAGGTATCTTCCCAGGCAAGGACACGTCGAATTGGTCCCTGATAGGTATTCTGGGGTAGAGGAGTTGCCGGATGGGTGAGGCTTAGGGGTAAAATGGGCTGGGCTAGACGGGAAACTGGGAGATCCGACGGTCTTGCTTGTGATGTATGAAGCTTGTGGTCCCTTGAGATGCCATAACGCGCGGGCCCGTCCTCGCGTTCTGTGTCGATGGAGCTTTCTTCCTGATCCACCATTTGCGCCGTATCCTGAGTTGTTTCACTTTCAGCGCGGTCTTGATGGGAATGGAGAGTGAATACGTCGTCGTCGTCATCGCGCACAGGGGCCACAAGATACGCGGGCGAGCGTGCCGGTCTTGGAAATGGAGTTTGTCGAGGTTGGGGAGGGGTTTTAGGTTGAAAAGGCGGCGGATAACGCGGCTGCACAGTGCCATAACCATACTGCTTCTTCACCCCGTCCCACTTGACTTGCCAACTGGGTCCCCTCAGCTTGCAGATCTCCAGGAGTCTCCCGTAGTGAACCGTCTCGGTCTGACTATCAAGACCGCGGTCGAGTAGTTCGTCGTTGTAGGCTTTCAAACCCGAAAGAAAAGATGTCGCGTTCGGTGCGATTCTCCTTATGACTGCATCGAGAAACTCGACCTCCGTGGGAGAGAGGGCCTGTAATTCTGTCCTAGATACTGCAGATGTTCGCGAGGCATCGGAAGAGGAAGGGACAGTTGTCAAGGATTTTGTAGGGGACGAGGTATGTGTAGGTCTGAAACCAAACATGAAGGGGGCGAGTACTACAAACGCGTCCTCGCAGTTTTACGCGACGCGACCAACACGTGATTATGCTTATTTAATCAACCCCTCAAACTGGCAATAACTGCTTCCTTGTCACGATTGTCTTCCTCAGAACTAACAAACACTCAGCCGTTGCACGCAAAAAACGATGGAACGCTCACCGCTGCAATGCTTCCTTCAATCTCGACACTTCAGCGGCGAGCCGGTCCTTTTCTGCAACCAACTCTTCCATGCGCATCTTCTGGCTCCGGTCTCTGCACTCATATTGGATTTTCTGTCGCTCGATCGCCTGCAATAATTTGGTGGCCTGGGTAATATCGAACGAGTCCATGTACTCCGAGAGCGCCTTCACTCTTGCCTTCATTCCACCAGTATAGTCGAGCACGTTTTCAGCAATTGTCGGCGATGCGCTGGAGGTCGAAGATATGTCTTCTGGAAGCGTAAACAGCGGTAGAGAATCCTCTTCTTGTGGTCCCCCACTAAAATCACCCTATGCATGAGATAGTGATCAGGTCTTCGGGAGTACGTGCCGCTCTTTGGATATTAGGAAGAACAAGTACCCACCTGGTCCTGCATCTGTACTGGTAACGCGCCTTCACGCTCCTTGCCTTTCCTGCTGCGTACGGCAGAGACATGCACAAGCTCGTCAGATTGTGGGACACGCCGTGTAGTTTGAGGCGGCGTAAGTGGTAACCCGCCACCCAAAGATGCTGCATCAGCTGTTGACGGTAACGTCGTGCCTTGAACGGGTGGGGTCAAACGCTGTTTCTTGGGGGTTGATGGTTGATCTTCCACTTGGATTGTAGATATAATCGGCTCCGGGTCACGATCTAACCCGAGAAAACTTCTTCGGGGTCGTGGCTCAGGCTCGCAGTCAATCTCGGTGGGTACTGGCGAAGGTGGTTGAGGGATGGTTTGGGCGTCGAATGATGATGCCGAAGGTCCTGGATCCCTTGACGGACCGGCTTGCGGGCGAATGGGACTGAGATCTTGTTCACGTTGTTTCAGGCCAACTTCAATATCCCCTAAGCGTTTCCTGCTCCGTGGGGTCTCCGATGGACTATCCGTTGGGGAAAAGTGTTGCTGCTGCGGAGGTGCGGGGGATGCCCTATTGTCTCCTCCCCTGAATGGACTAGGAGCAGGTGTCGGGGCTATTGACTGGTTTGAAGCATGGACCAAGGTATCATTTACACGGGGGACCTTGTCTGCCCAATCTAAAGTGAAATATGTGGTCAGACCACGGGCATCATCATATGTACCAGGGTATCCTACACCAGAAATTACACTTAGTCTTATCTCCTGGCGGTCTCTTGCAACAATAGAATTCACTAAATATCGCACGTTAGGGATCTACATGGTGCAACCATACAGCGCAGCCCAAGCATCGTGAATCGCACCGATTCGGATGTTTGAGAGTGGTCGATCTGCGTTTTGCGGCCTCCTCCAGATGTTTGCAGTAAACTTTGCCATCGGGGAAAATGCCACCGGAGGACATGATGACAATTAATGTTGGAAAAGTAGTAGATGCAGACTCTCATCGACAATCTCAAGAGCGACTCGGAGGTAGTGTGCTTATCTAACGAGGGATAGGCGCCAATCAATGTCAGATTTATATCGTATCCCGTACAAAGCCCAGTGTACCGAGGGATGAAGCAAGAAGCTCCAAGATACGTTCGCTCTCCTTTTTTTGTATCTCTAATAGTTCCTGCAGCTCTGACAACAGCTCCCCATTGCCTATGAGCATCTCCCCATGTATTTGCAAGAAGACGTTTTGCAATGTCTGGACAGCTTCAAAATCTCTGTGTGACTGCAAGCGCCGCTTGAGCGCATGTATGAATTGTCGCAAGAGATCCAAGGTGATCAGTGACCGCAGCTCGATATCAATGGCAGCTGGTGATAAACTCTTGATGTAATCAAAAAGTTCATTATCAGCTATCACGGAAATATATGAGCATCAGACCGGCAGAGGATGCAGTGGACATGCTCACAACCGCCCCTCTCGAGTTTTGTGAGTTTTGTTTGTAGAATGCTCTTCGATTTGGACATGGTTTTGTCCAATCGCGTCTTCTTCTCAACTTTATCTTCCTTCTTCTCTTCAATGGCAAATCGGTGCTCAATACCAGGCAATGTGGGGAGGAAGAAGGGAACTTGTTCAGGCTTTTTGGGAGGTTCCATCGGTCGGTTTCGTTGCTACACCATTGTTCCGTTCAATTAACTCGAAGGCACAGTCGAAGTACCGTCAAACGTACTTGGATGACTTCCAGGTTCAATAGTGTCTGCCACCGTGACCGAGGTAACAAGGTCAGAGTCACAAGGTCACCATCCAGTTGGGGAGGTGTGGAAAAGGCATCCACAGATCTGTCCTCTATTGCTAGTCCAGTCAATGCTTCCAGGGCTGAAAAATTTGCATGAGCCAAGGCACAAAGGAGCAAACCGGTCGAGATATACCATCGTCCTCAACATCTCCTCGCATCGATGGCATCAAAACCTCCGTGATATTTTTCTCGGACACCGTTCGGAGAGTGACCTCCGCAAATTGTGCCCTATTTGTCCACAAGAAAACACCAACGCTATCCACATGAGCAGTGGCCAAAAAGTCGTTTGTGGGTGAAAATGCAATACTCGTCGCAATACTTGGTGTACGAAATGCGTCGATCAAGCTACCAGTCGATATATCGAATGTCCGTATTATCGAATCGAGAGATGTCGATACTATCCAGCGAGAATCTGGTGAGAACGCCTGGAGGTTATTAGCAAGTAGTATTGTCGGGCAATTTGCGGATCCCTACAATATCAAGAATTCGAGCTTGACCGCATGAGAGCTCTCTAACTATCCGTCTCGTTTCAATATCGATAACTCGCACTGTCACGTCTTCGCAGACGACAGCCAACAGTCCAGAGTTTCGATGAAGAGCCATGGATTGTGCAGACGAGGGTAACGCCAACGTATGGTCCAATTTCGTAGTATGAAAATCGAAAAACTGCTCCCACTTAATGAACACCTTGAAGACTAGTTGATATGAACACTTACATTAATAGTTCCGTCCAACGTGCCCGCAATAACGAGACGGTTCAAAGCGTCTGTAACCAAGCCTGTAATACAGCGCTCACTGGCTGTTGGTTTCGACGTAGCATTCAATCGTTCTGTGACTGTATGAGGGCACGGCCCTACTTTGAACGCTTTCCGCTTCAAACCAGATTGCATGTTCCACATCTGGATTTCCCCCGTTGACGTGCCCGCGATACCGAAATTTCCGCATGCAGAAACGCAGACGCACTAGGTGGGATTGGTAAGTCTGTTGGTGTCTGGTACCTGATGTTCCACACCTTCACAAAACCTGATGAATGTTTTCGTTTGACGCCGTCGGCATAACTCCAGGTATGCTTTCCCAGACGTTTATTCAGCACCGTCCAGGAACGAATAAAGGGTTCGTCAGTGTGGGCTGTGAGTACATCGTCCCAATCTTTGGATCGCGTTGTCGAATGAGCAACAGAAGTGATAGGTGGAAATTTTAGTGATGCTAGAGATTTGGAGAGCGCTGCAGCTTTCTTGACAAGAGAGCCTATTAAGAGTCGGTGTCGATGTCGCCCGCGGTAACGTCACACTCACCTTGAGACATTTCGAATGACCTTGAGTCGCGGACAACAGAAGTATATCGCAAGCTCCGGTCGGCGGAGGCAGTCAATAACTGCTTTCCATCTTCCCCATAGTATCTAATCAAATGGGGTGGAGCATGGTGTCCCGAGCGAAATTTAAGCAACCTTGGAGAGGCAGTGGGTGAGTCGAACAACCATTGCTAGCCTAGGTTACTAAGTGATGAAAAACTAATGGATCAAGGCATACCTTGACACAATTATCCTCACCAGACGTTATCAAAATCGGCTGGCCGGGGACCCATTGGACTGCGCTGATGGGCCCGTCATGAGCACCCCTAACAAGATGCAAGAGGCGACCACCAGAATTCAAATCCCAGAGGGCTAGATGCCCATGAGAAGACACAGAAGCAAGAACCTGATGTCCATCTTGCGTAGAAATAGGTAAGAGAAGTGGAAATCAGCAAAAGTGAGGCACTAACCACTCCGGAACGACAATCCTCTGATCGAACCACCTTCCATAAACATTCTCATCAATCTCTCGTCGGCGCGTATGTCATATACGGATATTTCACCGGACGTAAAGCCAACACCTACAACATCAATTGCGGGGGACTGAACTAGGGATGTGATAGCAGAGCATGTCATATTTGCCAAGCTTTGTGTGGCCAGCAGTTTTGAACCCAAAAACTTATGTATACACGTCCTGGAAGCAAAAGATATGTTTGATGGAGATTTACAGAGAATGACACTCACTGAGTCCGTATGTTCCACAATTGCAGGTCACCTTCACTGCTGGCCACCAATACTTTGTTCAAGTAAGTTGCGGGATGCAGTACCATGACTGCGGTAAAGCCGATATCGAACTGGATTGTACAAGAGAAAGAAAGTTCTAGAATAAAATCAGGAGCACGGGGCATTGCTTTCGAAGTTATCCTCACCATCACGCGAGACATCCCATACAAGCATCCGCCTACCATCTTCCGTCAGGGCAAGCAAATGAGATCCGAACATGATTATCGAAGCTAATGGCGTTCCAAGTGGATTTGTGGTTCGTGCAACCTGTGAATATTTGTTCATACAAATCACGGAGAGAGAATGAACATGGATACCTCTTTTCCTCGAACATATTTGACGACATGGACACCTGATGCCGCCCATATCGCGTCGCCTTCCATGGTCAAGCATGAGATCGGATCTGGTTCCTCGGGGCCTGCACACCGAAGACGTTTATAGGGTCCTGCGGATTTCAACGGGTATTCTACCCACCAACAAATAATAGCGTCATCTTTCCTCCCTCCCAAAATGCCCATGATTTGCCGAGGCATGTCAGTAGGTGTATCCGAGGACCTTCCGTAGCACCCTTATGGGAACGGGTTTGCAAGTAAAATGGTATGTGATTTGTTACCAGTCCAAGTGCGCGGAAGGGTGCAAATAAGCGGGTGTCACTAGGTGATTTTTGCGACGGCGCTGGTTTGACGGAGGTCCGAATCCTCTTCTGTGGGCGTTCGCTGATACCTTCGAGCTCTGGCATCACTTGGTAGTGTTTTTGCAACATAGACACAATTTGCGATATTCGAGACCGTCATAGTGGTCACGTGACTTTACAGACGTTATTTCCGTACAATTCTAAGCTCGAATCAACTTTCTGCCTGTGTCCCTTCTTGTGTAGTCTCCCCTCCGAGGCTCGGCGACATTAGCTCTGTAGCATTGTCTTTGATAGGTATTCCCGTTTCACCGCTAGCCGTTTCCATGGTCTCAGCTTCATCAGGACCATTGGTCTTCTCAGCGTCCTTGCGAACAGTCGTTCGGCGTAGTGAGTATGCACGGATAAAAAGGACGAGGATGAGACCCAGGGCCGACAACGGCGTGTTCACAAGCCAAAGTGTGCTGATAGAGCGAGCGTAAGCATGCATTACTTTGGATCTCAAGGCGGTATTCTACGACACGGAGAACTCCAAGGTCAGAGCGTATTGCAGTCAATGAAGGCCACATACGGGGATCATTGCTATCTTCCTGACATTATCGTTGATAGAAGCAGCGGAATTGTTGAAAGTAAGATCGGCAATACCACTGAGTTTTTGTTGGAGGGTACTGGAGATGACAGCTTCTCCGATTGTGATACCAATTGTACCACCCAGCATACTGAGAACGTGTAAGTCCTGGATTTCAGAGACTGAAATGTCATCATGTACCGCACGAAATAAAATGCCCCCGTGCTTGTAGCCATATCCTTTAAAGGCATGGCAGCTTGAAGTGCAATAAGTGGCGTCTATCAACGATGGGTCTTAGCAAAACAACACAATGTGAGACGCTTAACTCGCCTGGAACAAGCAACCAACGCCCAGGGCTGCGATGAGTGGGTATATTTCTTGGGTAGCACTGCGAAAATGAGGCACAGAACGGCATGAACCAGACAATTTACTTACATGCCGGATGTACTGTCCAACATGACCATGAGGCCCCATCCAATGGTCATCACGGCCCAACCTCCCCATATGATCGGACGATATGACCCGGTGCGTGTCACAACCATACCTGAAAGTGCCGATTGCACGGCGCCGCTAAGGGAGAAGGGAAGCATCCTGTTGAAATGTAAGTGAGAACTTGAAATCTCGCGTTTCAGTAACAGATTAACTTGACTCCGGAAGTAGTAGCAGATGCGCCGAGGACTGTGCGGGTCGTCAGCTTTTGCTATGAACGAATACGGGTTGAACATACCTTGGTAGTACAGGGGCAAATAGCTGAAAAACATTAAGTATAGAGGTGGGCGCAAGGCACGAGAAACGTACTATGAAGCTATTTTCAGAGTGAACGATGCAGCAACACTTGTCAGTAAATTGACGGACCCGCAAAGAAAACGACGGCATGCAAAAACACGGAAATTAGAATTGAGCCAGTCGTACGCGTCTACTAGCAGAGTCAAGGAACTGCAGAGCGGAGAAACAGTACACAAGCCTTGAATAATCGTGGCGGAATAATTGCAGACCTCTTGGTGTACATCTCATTGACTGCGAAGACTGCGAGCAAGATCCCTCCGATAACGAGAAGAGAAATTGTTTCCGCACTTTTCCCTAGACAATAATTAGTTTTTTTTGGCAAGTCAGCTTCAAGGGTTTTGCGTACACGTCATTTCACTCGAGTTGAACCCCAGTAAAAGGCAGACTACGCCAGAGACAACAGTGGCCAATCCTAAAAAATCAAATTCTTTGATATGGTCTCGGAACGATTTTCCTTGATGTGGGTTGAGGTTTAAGAAAAAGAATAGCAGAGTCCCTGCTACGCCACAAGTTGGTCTATCGCAAACATCAAACAGAGCGCATGGACTTGGAGAGAGAGCACCGACAGGTTGATCCAGAAACACCTTTAAGCCAAAATCAGGACAATTCCCCACCATCAATCAATAGCGTACCATCTCCATGAAATATGGTCAGTTAATGCCTGAACAGGGTTAGGCTATATAAAGTGATTGGGCCGGAGCGGACGTACACCGCCAAGGAGTGGTCCCACGACACTACGAGGAGTGAGGAACGCTCTGTTAATTGCGAAAGCACGCTGCTTACCTGGCAATGCCCCAGGTAGCACCAACGGCCCCGCCGTATTTCCCTCGGCTAGCAAGCTAAGCGACTAACGGTAGGCAGGGACGAAGGACTTACTCTTTGAGGGACACGATATCTGATATGGTGATCTGGACTAACTGAATAATGCCGCCGCCACCTAATCCTTGGACAGCGCGGCACACTATGAGCCATGTCATGCTTTGGGCGGCACCGCACAATGCTGATCCGAACTGGAAGTAGTACGCATTACATTCAAAGGACAATCATGTCGAGTAAAATACAGACCAAGAATATGATGATACACCCATACAACAATGGCTTTCGACCTATAAACGCGAGAAGTGAGCATTGTGACATGGGCAAGAGCGCATATATAGACCCAAAATGTCGGAGAGTTTGCCATACAGCGGTCCCAAGGATGCTGAGGCAAGCAGGTAGGCACTAGGACGGGGTTAGGTCACGATCGTTGCATGTTGATGACACGAGCGTCGAGTTTACCTCCCAACCCAGCTGTAATTGTTGCCTCCGCCTAGTTCGGCTACAATAGTAGGCAGAGCTGTAGCTACAATGGTCTGGATGTCATGTCATGCCAGGCAGTAAGACAAGAGAAACTCGCAAAGAGGTACCTGATCGAGTGCGGCGAGAAAGATGCAACACATGAGACCAAAGAAGACGATTCCGAGGCGATTTTTTGGAACAACGTGTTTCTCCATTTCCTTCCAGGATGCTCCTGGTTGAGCGCTGGATGGCGGATACTTAGGCACAGGAGCGGACGAAGACATGGCGGAAGTAGAGAATGGGGGGAAGAGCCTGAGACGGAGGTGGACGGAATGAGAAGAGGAACGTCCTGGTCAGCAAGGGGCGCGGTATTCCCAGTGGTATGCTATTTCTGAGCGGGTATCTGCGTTGATCACGGCCTCCGGATGGGGAAGGAATGATACTTGATAATGCCGACAAGCCGAGGACATCATGGTGAGAGTCACGTGTCCAAAGCACTGGCATCCAAAGGCCAGTGCTGCGAACCACTTTGCATGAGTAACTCACCGGCGAGAGTAACCTTGAGGATACCCTTGAAGTACAAGAAGAAACAAGAAAAATGATTGTAAATTTAGTGTTCGCAGGGCGACTACGCGTTCGTCTCCACTTGGTCGCGAGTAGCCTGGCAAAAACCCACCAGTAATGCATGTTGCGAGTGCAAGTCAACAACAACTGCAGAGCGCGCAGTGGAAGCTGACGATATTATTTGTTTCTGTGCGTTAAGCAACTGTACACGGCATGGCGGGTAGAGCTGACTAGGTTCCGGAACTCAGCGACACAGCCAAATCTGGCAATAGCCCTCAGTGGCACAAAAAAACCTTATCTCAGCACCTTGATCCCTGCCCTTGACCTCGTTCCGTTCACTTCTTCTCTCCCTTGCCTACATAGAATACTGTAATTCACAAAATGGCCAATCCAGAAACCACTGTCCCCACCTTCAAACTCGTTCTTGGTACGTCAACTTGCTCGCTTCCTGCCTGATGGTCCGTCTGATTACTGATTTTTCCACGTTTGATCGATGCGCTGTTCCTCTCGCTTCTCGTCTCATTCCAACGTCTCTACATACCTCCTCAAAATGCCTTAGTTGGTGACGGTGGTACCGGAAAAACCACCTTTGTCAAGGTAAAGCCGTGCCACGGTAGCAACCTCGAACCCGATCGCCTGCTGATCCTCATGCCGACGTAGCGCCACTTGACTGGCGAATTCGAAAAGAAGTACATCGGTGCAGTTCTATTCGTTATGCTTGCGGTATCTATATTTCTAATGATGGTTTGTAGCCACCCTCGGTGTCGAAGTTCACCCCTTGACATTCACGACCAACTTCGGCACCATCTGTTTCAACGTCTGGGACACTGCGGGTCAAGAGAAGTTCGGTGGCCTCCGTGACGGTTATTACATACAAGGCCAATGTGGCATAATCATGTTCGACGTTACCTCGAGAATCACATACAAGAATGTGCCCAACTGGCACCGTGATCTCGAGCGTGTCTGCGAGAACATTCCAATCGTTCTTTGCGGAAACAAAGTCGATGTTAAGGTGAGTCGATGGACACCGTTGGTGCAACCTCAAACTAAATAGGTGTTAGGAACGTAAAGTAAAGACGGGTGCTGTCACTTTCCACCGCAAAAAGAATCTCCAGTACTTTGAGATTTCGGCGAAGTCAAACTACAATTTCGAGAAGCCCTTCCTGTGGCTGGCGAGGAAGTTGGTTGGGTAAGCCCGGGTGCGGTTATTAATTAACAGCTAGCTTATGTATGTATACAGAAATAGTGCTCTCGAATTCGCTGCTGCACCAGCTCTTGCTCCTGCTGAAGTTACCGTGGATCCTACTCTAATGGCGCAATACGAAAGCGAGTTGAAGCAGGTGATTCATCTCTATTCTGATGCTATACGCCGCTGACTCAAAATACCAGGCTGAGGCTGTCCCTCTTCCAGAAGAGGACGAGGATCTCTGAATACAATAAAGCATCTCTACATATGCTTGATACGACCATGGTCTCATGTCACTCATACAGTTCTCTTCCTTTCATCATCAGTTCTTTTACCACTTTCTTCCCACAGCAATAGTCAACCATCCCCTTGTTGTGATTATATTCAGTAAGCATGAATCCCATGTTCCCGACAAGCGGTCAGTGTAAGGGAGGCAAGTGAATGTAACACGAAGTCTGATAGAAAGATATTGGGTTCATTACACCACTCAAGGGCTTTTCACTACCCTTACAGGAGAATCTTGCAATGCCTTCTGTGCCAGTAGACCACAACCTATCAATAAGCTCTTTCTTTCGAGGCTTGTGAGCTTCAACACATCATTGCCTTCATCTAAAAACTGCGCCTGAAATACTTGTGGCCAAGATAGAAAGGCATGAAGGGTTTCATAATCTTTGATGCCCAACTCGACAAAAGCATTAAGGTGTTGCTCGAGGCTGGGCGTGAAAGAAGCCAGAAATTCCCTCATGGTAGAACGATGGTCCTTCTATACCTAGTTGAGATATTCTGCCAGTTAAGGAAGAACGACTTACTAGCATATCTTTGGGATCTTCAAGATTTCTCGCGGGCTGTATACGAGAATCAGAGTGAAAATAAGCACAGTTTGAGAACCTATAAACCAACCACTTTCTGGGAAGATTTCCACCGCGTGCTCATTTGCTTCGATTGAGCATACCTTGTACACTTGAGGTGAGGTCGCCTCCCGTCCACATATCTCCTCAAGTAAATGCGTGCTGGCCAGCCATCCTCATACTTGTCCAACCATGGAAGACTGGTTCGCGCCTGGGCAGAACTAGCAACCGATTTCTAAGTGATTCCTGAGATGTATACATACTTTCGCAATGAGTTGATCTACACGGCCTGGTGTTTGCTCTTCCAAGTACTTGAATGGATCCAAGTACTGGCGATGAAGCGCTTTGACGGTCGCCTGCGAATGGCTGGGAGGTCAACATCATGAACGCGTAAGGAGACGTAACAGACCATCAACTCCTTATGTTCCTTGGAGCCTTCGCCGATCCCGACTGCTTGGAGAAACGGCACGGAGTTCCTGTTGATGTTTTGGAACATGACCACCGCACCGGGGCTCGGAAGAGGGATATGCGACTCGTCGGGTGCGATGGCCCCAGACATCCTGAATGGACACTGCTCTGCAAACGAGTTGGATAGAGGGGAGGAAATAACCATGTACCACCCACCTTGCATCACGATCAGAGTGGAGAGGGTTGATGGGCCATCTCCAGACAGCGAAGGAATTTATATGAAGCGAGTTATAACCCCCAGACGGTGCAGCTCACGCTTGGTCCTTGTGGTATGGGCGCTGAGAAGGACGACATTGAGCGAGCACACGTGACTGATAGAGTATGTAATAGGCTAATTGTCGAAACCGCACAGACCTGGCAGACACTCGTGTCGTGTTGTCAATCATGCCTGTGAAAAAGTCGCAGTCAATCTATCCGCAACCAGACCCCGTCTTCGAGGATGATATCGACATGGATGTCCCACAATCACCCCAATCCGTCCCTCCGCCACCACTCATTCTCACCACAGCATCCACCCCCAAATCAGCTCCCCCTCAGCAGCGTCCCTCCCCAGGTGCTGTCGCCCGTGCCCGTCCCCTAAACCCCCCCATACAGACCCCCCTCCCAGACCCTTCAACCGACATCACCCGCCTCCGTGTTCGCGCACAACGCCACCATTGCCTCTACCCTGGCGCGACCTTCCAGGGAACACAGAAGAGCGGGAGGAACAGCTACGATGTTAACGTTACCATTGTCGTACGTTCTGCTTGCGTCGCCTACTTATCGCGCACTCATGGGCCAAAGGATGTCGACTTCTCGTCCTCGTTCCTTTGCGGGTACCTGCGCATACGCGGCCTGACCGACGATTGGCCCGAGTTAACAACTTACTTTGACGCAGAAATCATCGGGAGCCGCTACGGCTTCCTGACGCAAAAGTGGGGGGCCAACGAACAAGAAGATATGGTGCATTGGCAACGATTCCCGGCTTTCCGACACGTCAAGAACGAGCTTAGGAGACCACACTTAACCATGCCCGATCGCGATCGAGGGGCAGTCTTCATGAGATGGAAGGAAAGATTCCTTGTTCCTGACCATAGAGTACAGGATATCAACGGAGCAAGCTTTGCTGGTATGGCTTCTTCTATCCCGTCCCTGCGTCGCATTTGAGGCGTACACCAAACATTCACCTCGTCCCTGACAGGTTTCTACTATGTTTGTGTCGACTTCAATCCACAATCTTCGGGGACCAATTTACGCTCCGTCACCCAATCGTTCCCCCTCTGTGCAGAGGAGTGCGGGGAGGGTGATTCGCTGACGTCGCCTTCCCCCGGGAAGTTAGAGTCCATCCCTATCGGTCGTCGTCGTCGAGACTCTAGCGTCCGACGAGGAGGACGTGGGTCCTCCATCGGTCCCCGTTCTCCACCACCAGCTGCTACTATGAGCGGCTTCTACTTCCACCAAAATTCAGAGCCGTGCGTATTGTCTCATTCAGCTTTATGCGACATCGGCTGAACGACTCGCCTACATATCTTAGATATCAGCAGTTATCGCTGAGTCACGTCCCTGAACGCTCGAGCTCCTGCTTCGAGTTTCGCTAAAAGCTTTGGTGATGGAAGTTGATTGGTCGTAGAGAGCACGTCTTTTCCATGGACTGCGTGTTCAAGGCTTCGTGACCCTTGCCGCCACTCTTCAGGCTGGACTGTATATCCGTGAACTTGTCTGGTTCTCGCTTAGTATTACCCCCTCTCATGGCATTTCTACGCTACATGTACTTTTGTACACATTCCTTGTTTCCCTTACAATAATGGGTTGTATTGCTTTTCCAAATTTCTAAATTCACTCCTTTGAAATCCCCTGGCAGTTGAAAGGACAACGTCTTCCGAGGCAGAGGGGCTTGGATGCAAACTTTACACTCCGAGTCAGGCTACACTACCAAGCGCACGACGCCACTTACCGCAGCTATGCCAACCATAGTAGTACTAGTTAAGGGCATTTGTAAACGTCCATCACCATGACGCATTCCGCAGCGGATGAACAGCGGGAGCCGGGTTTTCGGCTCGTATGACGGTATGGCAGGTCGTAGCGTCCGTGTCGGTGCCGGGATATTAATATTATACGAGCTGCTTAGCAATGGGTCTCAAGTTCAAGGCCAAGCTACTATAAAGATTTTAACATTGCACGGTGTTTGCACCCCCTTCAGCTTGGTGTTGCAATGCACTGCACTACATAGCCCATGACGATACAAATTACGTATGCAAGCATACGAGAGGGCAGTGAAGTTGGTCACGGCTGGTGGTCAATCCGCTTCCACAACCTTGTACATATCTTGGCGTGGCCAGGACAACGCCTATCCCGTGCTTATCAATGAGATCATCCAGGTGGACAGCTTTTAACGGGAGCTCGCTCGTCACGGTTAACGTGTGGCTTTCGTGTCCCTACACTGGTGTTCCATCTCCACGGAGAATTACATTTCCCAATCATCCGAGACAATTTGGAGACCCTACTTTAGCGGCGCGGCATCTTCCTACATGGTATTCAATACACAAGTCAGCCTCGTTGAATGGAACGTGACTGTGCTGTAAACATAGTATCGGCGGTGGCCACCGCATATTCAGGCTGACTGATATAGCCATCTCGGCAGTAGGCGTTTACGACACCTTCACTTTCCAAAAGACGTCACAGCTCGCTCTGGCATTCTTTTCACTGAAGGCACGATGTCGATATGAAGAAGCGCGTCGATGTTATTAGTAATGGGTATTCTGTGTGTTGTACACTACCTTGTTGGCTGAGACCCTTCTAACGTATGCCCACGGCGTGGTATGCACTGTGGGCGAAATTCCTGCCCATCTTCTCTGAAGGGCGGAAGTGACCGACTTCTGCCGATTTCCAGAATGGTATGTGAAACGAGGAAGTCGAGGTGCACGCTTTGCTGCGTGCCAACTGCATCGGAATAGGGCCAATACAAGTGTCCGGAGTGAATCAACTTGGCATTTGTCCAAATGCCTTTCCTCCCTCCCACCAATACGGGAAGTGTGACCATTCCTGGGGTGTAGAGGGTCCAGTGTCCAACCCAAATGGGACACGGCCTAAGAGATCATGGGGGTATACTCTCCATCAGAGTAAAAAGACCACTGGACTTGGTTATCTTTGGAAGAGGTTTTACTTGCAAGCATTCAATTACCGCTGCTCCTTCGGAGTGGGAGTTTCCTTCCAAGGGCTCAACGGGCCTACGATAGATAAAGCCCGAATGTAGAGCGGCTGGTTATTACGGGACCATCTTGTCAGGGTTTCCCAACGCGTTTTGCGAATGTGGGTAGGCTGCCCAAATATTAAAGCGGACTGCCCGTGAAGGAAGTACATAGAGCCACGCGGCACACATGTGTGCAGATGATAACTTGGTGTCATTGCCGGCGAGTTCAAAGCGCCAAGGTCAATGAAGAGAAGCTGAGCTATTTTTCGCACTGCTGTGGTGATGGCGCTGTACTGGTTGAGGCTGCGGAGGCATGTTCGGAGATGTATTTGGGGCGAGGGCGGGGATAGCAGTTCATAATAATTGTCATGTTGTTCGGGCTTGACCGAGCGTGATTTCCCTTGTTCACTTGCGCAGGCAGCTTGAATAGGCTCATCAGCCTCGCCTGCCAGCGCGAGTGACTCCTCCCTCCCCTCCCCAATACCAATACATACCTCAAGCAATGGCCTCCCATCCATCCGGAACCAACAACGTCGTCGGCGTACACTACCGCGTTGGCAAGAAAATCGGAGAAGGCTCTTTCGGCGTCATCTTCGAAGGTATACCACCCCAGACATCTCACTTCATCTTCCTTCCTTACTCTCCGTCCCAGGGACTAACCTACTCAACTCAACTACCGTCGCCATCAAGTTTGTGCGTCCGCAGCGCCGTGCCCTCTTCGACCCGCTTGCTCATCTTCTCCTAGGAACCTCGCAAAGCTGAAGCTCCCCAACTGCGCGATGAATGTCGCTCGTATCGCATCCTCGCTGGCTGTCGTGCGTCTCATTATCCTTCTTCATCACCGTCAACCAACGTCGTTTCTAGCTGGGATACCTCAAATCTACCACTTTGGACAAGAAGGTCTCCACAATATTTTGGTCATCGACCTCCTCGGTCCCAGCCTGGAGGACCTCTTCGACATGTGTGGACGCAAGTTCTCCACCAAGACCGTCTGCATGGCTGCAAGGCAGATGGTGCGACCCACTCCGTTCCAGAACAATAACCTTGCCTTCACGTAATTCCTTAGATCTCCAGAGTGCAAACCATTCACGAGAAAAATCTCATATACCGTGATATTAAACCCGACAACTTCCTCATCGGTCGTCCTGGAACCAAGGCTGCCAATAGTAGGTTTCCTCTGCTGACGCTAGCATGACTCAGACACTTATCAACGCTCACTGCAGTCGTTCACGTCGTCGATTTCGGCATGGCTAAGCAATACCGTGATCCGAAGTCGAAACAACACATTCCTTATCGCGAACGGAAGAGTCTCAGCGGGACTGCGCGGTATATGAGCATCAATACGCACTTGGGACGGGGTAAGTTGGGACTGATGGACATTTGCACCACCCATATCTGAAGCTTTCACTTGGCAGAGCAATCGCGAAGGGATGACTTGGAATCTCTTGGTCATGTTTTCATGTACTTCCTGCGTGGCAGCTTGCCTTGGCAAGGCCTCAAAGCCGCGACCAACAAACAGAAGTACGAGAAGATCGGAGAAAAGAAACAAACAACGCAGATTAGAGAACTCTGTGAGGGTTACCCAGGTCAGTTGTCAAGCTTGGCGATCCCAACCCTCGTCTGATCAATTCCTCAGAGGAATTCGGTATCTATCTAAACTATGTCCGCAAGCTTGGTTTTGAAGAAACCCCTGACTATGATTTCTTGCGAGAGCTGTTCGCCAAGGTCATAAAAAACAACAACGAGGTTGATGACGGTGTTTACGATTGGAATTTGCTGAATGGTATGTCCAGATGTATCTTTCCCTCTTCTCAGCTCATCAAATATCAGGTGGGAAAGGTTGGGAAGCATCGATGGTGTGTTGTTCAATATGCGATCATTCGGCTATGAACTCATGACATGACGGCGTTTAGGGTCAACAGCCGGTTCTTTCCCAAGTCCAGAACGTGCCTGCAGCTCAGCCTCAGGAACGTCGACGGGATTTAGAACGGCAACGCGATGTCGAATGGAGAAGGGCGTCTCAAACCAGCCCACAAGTCGTTCCCCCATCCCCTGCACTCGTTCGTCATGGGTCGAAGCAGCGCAGGGTCCCAAACGCGCTCACGCCTGGTACTGGCGGCGCTACCCCTGGCCAGACCACACCCTTGTCTGCGGCAGCTCAAGTCAACGTTCCCGTATCAACACCTCAAAACCGGGCGAGTTATACCGGTGCTCCGCAACACCCTTACGCGAATGCCGCTCCAGGCATGGATTATGGAAATGACGAAGCATACTCCAATCAACCCTATGGTCGTGCTTCTCCCATGGTGTCAACCGTTGGTGCTGTACCACCGGCGATCAGCAATGTTCGTGCACGAGGAAACGAAGTTGGTATTTCACAAGGGGACGAATATCATGACCAAAACGGCAATGTCCAGGAACCCAAGTCAAGTTTCTGGAGAATCATGACGTGTCGATGCGGTTAGGGAGCCGGTCTCAACATTGCACTTCTTTCGTTCTTCTCTATTACTATGCACGTACACCCTCACGTCCCCGGTCATTTCTTCGCCATCGAATTTTGATATACCCTCCTTCATTAGTCGCACCTTAATATCCGCTTCACTTGATCATATGGTTTTCACCAGGACGTGATAACGCTAACATTCTCAGACTCAAGATTTTTGCCATCATGGAACCTTGAAGAACCCTTTTTTACGATCTGATTAGTGCTTTGCAAGTTGGTAGTAAAATATGCGTTCAAGAAATCAGTTACGTGATATTTCCAGATTATGAAGTACAATGTCCCAGTGAAAACGGCATGGGTACAAAATTGAGACCGTTCTCTATGGGACAGGTGACTTTGTTGGATGTGCTTGGTCAGAGACGGTGGTAGGAGGTGAAGGCGGCGCTGCAGTTGCTTCGTCACTCTCCAATGATAAAAAGAGAACTCGGAAAGGTACAAACCTTGGTCATTTGCATTGTCATTGGCCTGCGTAACTGTCCCATCGGTCCTTGGCAGAGTGCCAGAGACCCCAGCCTCCACGCTGGCAGACGAGTTCGGTGGCCCCGAGCTCCCCACCGATTTCTCGCTGTGGCTCGAAGAGGATGGACCACCCAGTTTGCCCCTTCGCCTCCTTCCGTTCACCATTTCCGCGGGAGCACGTCTCCGACCATGTTGGCGGGCTTCGTAATAAGGTGATACCTGGCTACCTTGAGCGTCTCCCCCACGTGCTTTCATCCTGTGGCCGCGCGGCTCTGTTGGTGTTCGTCCACAGGTGGACGGGGAAATACTTTCTGGAGGAGACGGAGTCAGAAGGAGGGTCTCGATGGGGGGATATTCTGGCTCCTGGACATCCATAGGATGGTATCTGTTGTCAGTTGTAATGTGTCGCGTTCGCCATTTAGGATGGGTAGAGAATTCCTGGGGAGGATACGGTATGAAGTTGGATGGACCACTTGATGATGGAAGTGGATGGCGGTGGGATCCCGAAGAGGAATACCTCTTCTTGAGTTCGTCCAAATTGTCGCGGTATGCCTCACGCTCGCGTTTATGTGTCTCCGCTTGAGCCCGTAATTCACGGTTTTCTGCCTCCAATTTCATAATACAACTGGACACGTCCTCGGAAGGTTGCATGTTGGAAGTGCTTCGAGTGAAGTTGAGATTCTTTTGTACACCAATATCCTTATATTGAAGTTTCAGAGTAGGATTGGTTATACCCTTGCTGACAGAAGGAATTGCATCGGAAGAGCGAGGTGGTGTATGGACATGAGAAGCTGCACTAGTGCTATTTAATTGGAATGTTTGGTTCAGTGCGTTGGCAAGGATGTTTGGTGATGATCGATTTCGGATATTGAAGGAAGAGTGGATACGTTTGGGGGATCGTGGTAGCCTTTGAAGTCGTTCGGCGTAAGGTTCTGCTTCTCGGTGCAGTGAGTGGGTCAAGCTCACCGAGAAGCAGGACCTTGTGACATTTTCCTCTTCCTTTTTGACAACGAACGACTGGGTATCTCTTGTGCGGCCATTGGAGAATAATCGGAATCGGGGGTTTCAGTAACATCTGGCGACAAAGGACGAACATTTCGCTTTCGCTTCCGTTGAGAAGATGATGATTTTTTTTCTCTCCTCCAACTAAACCACTGGGGTTGTGTGATTTCGACGCCATCAAAGACAAGCCTCGATTTCCCAGCCACACGTTGTGTGTTTGAAGAAGTCGCCGGAGTTGATGACTGGGAAAGGGAGCGCTTCATGGGACGTTGTTTGTCAGGTGTCTCCGGGGCTGGAACAACAATAATCCTGCTGCGTGGTGAAGAATCGATTTCCGTTGGGAGATCTGTTAAGTCGCTGAGATTCCCCGGATCATCTACAATGGTAGACGATAAGGATGCCACTACGGGCCCCGGGCTCGGAGGCGAGCGAAGAGCTAAAGGGGAGGTATACTCCAAATTATCGTGTTGAATCTCGATTGTTGTTCCGATGGGATTGCCGACCACTGGGCTCGTACACGATTTGGGTGGGGAAGACATTGGATCAACGACGGCGGGCGAACCGGAATCATGGATAACTGACGAGCCCGACTGACGGCGGAGTTGGATTTCATTCATGCCTCCTGGTGAAGCGGGGACAGATGTCCGGCGAGAATCGGTCACTTGAAGGCCGTTAGCTTCTGGCGCTCGTGTTGTTGGTGGAAGAAAGTTGTCGGAAGGGTGACTATCATATGGTTCGTCACCAACGATGTCTTCTGGCAACCCAACCAACGCCTTCGCAGGACTTTTCGCGATCTATGCGAGGTGTAGTTGGCAGAAGAGAGGGTTCCAAGTAATGACTCACTGGAATCGTTTTCGTCTGTGCGAAGCGATCGTACCAACCATGTTTGGTTAACTCAACCGTTATGGCCCTGCAAGTTGTGAAAGTCTTGGCCAAGTAGGTAAGCCTGTGTAATGCGTTGGGGCGAGAACCCCTTTCCTCGTCTTCAATAGCGCGCTGCCGTAACTCTTGGTACTGTTGGGAACTGTTGCGGTGAGATTGGTGCCAGTTCGCGTCCCCATCATAGAGATCAGAAAGTATCATGGCATCCACCGAATGAACGGAATCTAATTCCAGCAGGTGGGTATAGCATTTGGAGGAATGGCATGACTTGCAGTATATAGCTGCATCCGCGGATACCTGATGTGACAGACGCGCTCGACAACTCCTCATCGCCTGAAGGGTGTCAAAGACCGACATGTTATAATATGGGAAGAAAGAGCCCACCTTGGAGTCGTTTTGTCGTTTTTGGAACAATTTGCAGGCAGCCTCGAATATATTAGTATTTGCTCTAGAAAGCAGTCGACTGTTTCGGATGAGCACAACTCACGTAATACGCATAATGGACACACTCACAGTGGCTCTTCGGATAAGTAACCGTACGCATCAACGTAGTCATTGTTAACACATTGAATTGCCTTGACCGCCCGATCTCTAATTCCCAGCAGGTAGCCGAAAGGTCGACACTGAACTGGTTGCATATTTCCACATTGGCATGTCCTGCCTTCCACATAACATGAGGGACAGAGGATAAGACCATCTCCAACCGGCAAAACACCCCCAGAGACGCTGGAAGAAGATACGGGAAGACACGAGTCACATTCAAAGAAACTCTGAAAAATATCGGCCCCGCAAAAATCGCAGTGAAGATTGTCCGTGTGAGAGACACCTGATTGCGAAATATGGGGCATTGAGTCGCGAGAAATCGAGGCCTCGGCGATAAGGATGTCATCAAAAAGGCAAACAAGCTGTTTCAGGTTTTCTGTAGATGTGGGACAGGTTCCGCTTTCCCGGCGTTCCGCCAAGTCTTCCGTGAGTCTGGTAAAATGTTGCAATGCATGGAATATGTTGGACTTGACTTTGTATATTTCTTGTCTGCACACTCTGCGGATAATGGGTCAGCCTGCACTTCATCTAGATGTCACCCGAACACTAGCCTGTGGTAAATGGGGAGCTCATGCCAAAGCGCTGTCTTCAGACCATTGAGGGACATCCGGGACCACGATGTCTTGATCGTGATTCCACCTTTGTTGACCACTTGATGACAGCTTCTCGGAGGAACGAGGACCAGATCTCCTAGTTGCTGTTCAGCGATATAGACGTCAAAAGGAGCTTTTGCAAGTTCGTCGATGGTTACGACATGCGTTTCCAGGTCAACTTCTTGTCCTAATTGGTGAAAATATGCAGTAACCCGAGGAGCAGCGGAAGACTTTGTCATGAACCAAAATGCCGAGCCAGAATGTTCCGAAAAACACATGAGGTTTTGGCCAGACGATGCACAGAGGTCTTTATGAAATGGTGTGAACGTGTCCCCTACGCCCATGTAACACATAAGAGTCTGGACCTTGGCCTAAACTGATGAGGCGGTAAAAGGGAAAGAGGAATCGGCAACAAACCTCGTCGGGAAGAAACTTGAGGAAGTCGTTTGAGCCATTGAATAAGAGATCGTCAGGTATAGCACCTGACTCAAGCCATTCCGTCCATTCTGCGGGACAATCGCCATCTTTGCCGTAGAGGCGTTCGTGTTCTAGAAGAAAAGTCATCATTTTGCTCGCCCGGCAGCGACTAAAAACGTGGAAGCTTACCGTCTGCATTTGCGTATGCCGGGGTTGCGCGCAATCTCTTGATAAAGTCGTCAATGGCGATCTTGAAGTCGGCCCAATTGTGTACGTTTCGGACGGTTGGGTCTTGATCCTGGAGTCAGAGAGAGCTTCTAGGGAGACAGGCACGACTAACTCTGGTCACCATTCTTCCTTAGCCAGTCGATGTTGAACAACGACTTTGGCCACCGGGGATGTCGGTTCCAACCGTTGATGATCAAAGGGACGCCGTCTCTTTCAACTTCAGAGATGACGATCCCGACCTTGGCGTTGGGTGAAGTGTAGTGCACGCGCTTGACGGGGTGGAAGTTGGCAGAGCTTGCGAGGATGGATTTTATATCCCAACCAAGGGTCGAGATAAAAGGCCGCTGTTGCATGGGCTTGTTTAGAGAGGGACCCGGGTCTGGTCCCTGGGATGCCACTCTGGAACTCATTGTAGTGATGGCGAACGACAACAGGAGGAGCGCCCAGACACGTGATCCCGTCGCGTCGCGTTCTTAACCACGCTGTCGATGTCCGCCCCAGCGACGAACGAGCACACGCAAACCAGGCAAGACCCAGACTTTGATTTCTGGGACTTTGTTAGCTGCGCAGTCTGTCATCTCGCCTTTTCCCCGCACGACAGCGGCCCACCACCAGTCCCATTTTGGATAACCGAGTGTGGCCATGTCCTGTGCAATTCTCACCTCAGTCAGTGTCAGCCGCCTACCTGTACAAAATACTGACTTTGCAGTATGTATAGACCCCAATCAGAGTTGTGCGAAATGTGGCGAACAGGCCATACAACTCGTCCCGCTCCAGCGCAATGTACGCACTTCCCTGCGCTCCATACTACTTCACGCACTGAATCTACTAGATCGATCCCCCCATGTCAGATTGGTTTCGCTTCTTGCCTCACGCAATCGATGGCATGGCCAACGCCGTAAAGGTGCGTTCCACTAGGTACCATTACGCCCCCAGGTGTCACTTCTCCTTTGCCGAATTCAGTTCCAGCAAGAGTCGCTTGCTGCCCTCGTGCGACATTATCGAAATCAGTCCCTGCAGTTTGCGTCGACTTGTGATCGACTACGAAACGAACGCAGGTCGCTGAGAAAGTTGGTACCCAGTCCGATCAGCGTGTTCACGATACAAAAGCATTCTGTAGGGAGGTCGAGGCCCTTCGGAGAGAACTTCATCTGTGCCGTGGCAGGGGATTTGTTACGGACCAAATCCAAGAGTCGTCCGCACATCTGAACCACAATGGGAAGCGACCTATGGTCGACACGCGAGGGTAAGCTACCATCGTCCTTAGCGCGAAGAAAATTGTCCCAGTCAAAACAGTAGCGTCAAGACGAATTCGAGCCCCAGATCCATCCCAACGCCGGTGGGTCCATTGCGTCTTACTCTCCCGCGGGGAGAGCACCCTACCTTCAGTCGACAAGAGCCGTCTGAGCAGGAATACCCGGTTGACAAACCTGGTAGCAGCCGATTTGCAGAGTATATGCTCTTGTCATACTCTTAGCCGTCTCTGATATCCGTTTTCTAGGCAATATGCGTATCACGGAGAGGACAACTCTCGAGTAAGATTGCCACAGCCTACAGATGGACAACAATTAGCCTCTCTCCGACACCCACGATTGCTCGATAAAAACCATGGTATGATGGCCCCGCCTCCCCCGCCTCACCAGGGAAAACGCTTCAAGCCAGTGACCGGCCAGGTACATTCGCAGACTGACCACAGGATGGCGATTTCGACGCCTCAGAACCTCGGACAACAACGAATGAATGCTTCCGAGAGCATGAGGCCACCACCGACACCTCAGCGACCATTCTCTGTGGCCTTGCGGATGCCGTCAAGAGTACCGACCGAAAATGCTACGATCCAGGCATCTTCCACCACGCAGACCAATCGATTCGTACCAAGCTCTTCTCACGGCCGGACGTTCTCTGGACCCACGCCAGCTGGGACATCCACCGGGATGGCAACCGCAGGCAATGTCGGCAAGGCTTCGGGCGGAAACCGCATGCCTTTTATGCCGCAAAGTTCGAATGGGTTTGGGTAATATAGTAGAACCGACATTATCATAATAGCTACATTTTGCACGTGTGGCCTGAGTGTGAAACGACTCGAGTGAGGTCGGAGCACTGCTTCCGTGATGCAACAGCCACTGCGGAGAGGGTCAATTGACAACTTGCCGCAGCAAGCCCATCTCTTACCACCATCTCCTCGTTGAATGCAATGGCATACAGGGACCCTTATGCCGAGCAGTATGGACGGTATGACCAACACTACACTGATGCACCCGGTTTCACCTCGTACAACAACGCTCAACCTCACCAAGCCTATGATCAAGGTGGTTACGACGCCTATGGGGTAGAAGCACGCCGGGAAGACACCAACTATGGTCAGCCTACGGGCCCCGGAGGGTCAGCGTTTGCGCCTGGCCACCACAAATCAGAGAGTGCCACCCATTATGACCAAGGAGCCTTTGCACAAGCCACTACCGCGAAGTACGTACTTGGATTGAAACCTTCCTTGCCAACATGGCGCTGAGATACTGTATAATTTAGTCGGCCCAAGTGGGGTTATGAACACCGTGCTAGTGATCTGTGGACCAAGGTACGACCCGTAACAACTGTACTGCATCGAATTCAACCTTCTAAAATCTCTTGGTAGGGTGGTCGAGGGGCATGCATCGGGCGGTTCTGTTGCTGTACTCTAATGATTATTGTCTTCTTTATTGTCAGCATCTTATTGCCCCTTGCGCTAGTGAGTGGACTCTTGCCAAGGAATGCAATCTCACTGACAATTTGATTGGTTAAGTGGACTCGTCCTCCAAATATCATAATTGGGAACGTACGACCTGTGTCGAATGGAAGCGAGGTAAATTACGTCTCAGCGCTTTCATTGGCAATCAATAAGCATTCCTATCCCATAGATTCAGCTTTTGAGCGACGGAGTTCAGATTAATCTTGAGATCCCTATCTAGTACGTGTGTTTCAGATTCTTCATAGCTCGGTCAAGCCCCTAACCGAACGATAGCGTCAGCAATCCTAATTATTTCAGTGTATCATTTTCCTCGATAAAGGCGAATGTACGTGTCCGAGGTTCAAGACATCTGTCTTGCATTTTATTGACTACTCCCAGATTTACTACCCGATCGGCAACACGCTCATTGGACAAGGACAAGAGAATGATGTCACCTTCCATGCACATTCTAGCACAAACATCACCTTCCCTTTCTCGATTGAATATACAACTACAATGTCATCAAGCGCCAAGATTATTGCAGACTTGGAGACAAAATGTGGCATTGGGGGTGGTACAGTGTCAGACATCATCGTGGACTATGATATCACGGTAAGTCAGGTTCTAGATGTGGAATATGCACGATCTGATGATCACACTTGACCGTCTACTAGCCAGCTCTGCGTGTGCTTTTCTTCACTGTTTCACCAACGATCAGTAACTCTGCCAGTTTCCAGTGCCCTTTGAAGGCATCCGACTTAGCAGTAAGTAGTTCCCGAGAAAGTGCGCGATGTGGCATTCTTACGTTTTTCTAGGGTCTACTCTCTGGACTTACGGGAGGTGGACTGTGATTAAAACTTTATCTGTTTCATTCGGACACTACAAATGTATCGTGTGCATAACGCATGGACTATAGAATCTTCATGTTACTCGTTTTAAGTTATACGTCGTGATTGTTGGAACATGCGGGAACCCCAGTTTGATTTAGTTTGGTGTTCCCATCCCTTAAGACAAGTTGCCTCTTGAAATGTCACCTGAGGGAGAAACATTCCTGCCTAGAATACACTCCGTGTTCTACGCGACATTTGACGTCAAGACCGGTCCCAAAGTCGTTTTCCAAGTCCCTGAAGGCCTCATAGCACCCGCTGCTCTAGCCACCAGCTTGTCAGTCACTTCCTCTCCAAAACCGCCCAGCGCGACCCTGGCTGAGGGGGAAGAGCAGAAGTCATCCCGTAGATCCAGCTCTTCCTTGGTTTCAGCAGGCGGCCAGCGCCCAAGCCCTCTGCGTCACTTGCCTTCTCCCCAGCACCGTTCTTCTTCTTCCAGCAGGACCCTCTTTAACTTCAGCGACATTTCAAAGTATGTTATCCCCCCAAACCCTCTCTGTGGTCGCCTCGTCATCTGTGCAACCGGGAATTATCGTATCATTGGTCTTCCCGTATCTCTCGCTGGAAAGTATGAGCGAAATTACTTCAGGTTCAACCTCTGTTTCGTTTTCGAACGTTCGGCCAATCTAAGCTGCTACGAACCTATCGTCCGAAAAGTCAGCAGAGTCCTAGCGGCTTGCGAGGTCTGTTTTCCTGGATCCCCTTCCGCGCAATCCATGCTGACTGCTTTGTTTTACAGGAGGAATCAATGTTTCTTTCGAACACTCAGACGTCATCAGCAATGTACGGCATTATCGAGCAACTATATGAGGACTTGAACTCGTATTCCGAGACCTCAATCCTCATCGACGATTTCAACTCTATTGAACTGAAGATCCTCCCATTCTACCCTAATCCACCCTCAGTAAAGGATTGGCATGTGCCTCTCGCACTCATAAATCTGTCGAAACGAGTGGAGGATAACTGGGATCTCACTATGAGAAAGGTACAGCCGTTGCGTCTCAACCCGAAGTTATGTTACATCTGCCTCTTCAGGTCTGTCAACACATCGACGGCGTGAACCATGTCAGTCGTATTGCGCAGCTCGCAGACTGCGACCTCGAGCTAACTCGTCAGGCGATCTCGCACCTTCTGTGAGTGCCGAGTCTTCTGCGCAGACCTACCTGTAGCTAATCTAATTCGAATGATGAGATATCATCAGGTCATAATGACGCTTGACATATTCCAATATTCAAATATGTATACACTGAGAAAAAATGTCCAGTGGGTTGCAGATGAGCCTCACGTCAAGGATGAGTGTGGTCCCTACGTGACCAAGCCAGGTAAGTCACGAGCATGGTTTCATACACCCGTCCTAAACGTACGTCAGGAAAGCCGATCCCGGACTGGCCCAAGCTGTTACATCTCTACTCTCGGTTAAAACCAGGACGAACGGTGTTCGAGTGGATGGAAAGCCACGATGTCCATGAACTTGGTATCGACGTTCGAAGATTCACGAGTTTTGGTGTCATAAAGGTATCAGTTGAAATTCCATGTCGTGCCACTCCGTTAATGTGCACCCTTCGCTAGGGTTTTCTCCGCCGAGTACACCGTTACCCAGTTTTCATTCCAGAGTCCCCATTACAAGCAAATCGTAGACGCAGACAGAGTTTTTCATCTCCTGTCCAAGCTGGAAATCAGCGCACAAACCCTCCAGTAGATTCCGCAGAATCCTTCAACCATTTCAGAGGGCGGCTGCCCGATACTCCGTTCGCTGTTCCCATCCATGGCGAAGCTCTCCCTAGTTCACCGACTGGAGAAGCTGACTCGATCAGGAACGCGCCTCGAAGGGCCAGCGCAGCGGAGAAAGTTTTGGAACAATTACGCTTCAAAACGCTTCAGAGGAGTGCCTCGAATATAACGGTTGACAATCGACCATCTTTATCATACACAGAGGCGGCTAACACCACTACTCACGAACGCGTTGGACGGCCCAGAGTGAATTCCGATGGTCGTCGACACTCGATATACCAACAGCCGGAAGTGTCGAGTAAAGATGGTCGTTCCTTGGGCTATGGGCTTTCTACCGGACCCATATCCACAGGACGTCCTAGACTCTCTCGTTCACCATCAGCGCCGCTGGTTCCGCAAATCCACACGTCGTTTTCCCAAGGGTCAGGACAGTCATTCAATGCGCCGGCCCCACCTCCCGAACTAATCCCTTTACTCGATGGTGAGCATCACACGGATGAATTGTCAACAAGGTTTGAGGCAGGATGGCCATTACTCCAGCAATGGCTTGCCGTGATTGGAGGCGGAAGAGGAGACGGAGATTTTGGTAGAGTATCAATTATTTATCGTTGAACGATGAGACACAACGAGGTTGGTTAGTTCGAAGATACAATGGTTTCCATAACTCGTGTACATTCTAGGCAAGCGTTCGATTGACGTTAACATAGCCAATTCCGTAACACGAGTAGATTGACTCTGTGCAGGATGGAACGGACGGGTTTGCTGATACTATTTTGAATGTAGTTCCGAAGAATGATTTGATATCCCGGAGAAGCTGCACCCTGAAGGTAACAATATAAGCACCACCTGGCACTGAGTGCTGGAATACTCACGTCCGAGGAGATGCATCGCCCATCCGACATCGCCCTACGTCTTCGCTGCCTAGCACCATCATCAAGAGAACGAGGCTTTGATGTTTCCGATCAATACAGCCTCCACGCCGTATTTCAGACAAGAGGGCACGGCTTGCCAGGAGTGCTACATCCTCTGGAGTGCCGCCAGGTTTTGCAACAGCCTCAGCACAGTGTATGGCAGATGTTGTGGACTCTGCCAGCAGAGTCAAGGCGTAACCCGGGGATCTACACGACAGTCAATCAAGGAGAGAGGGCTGAGACGTTAGGCACTCACTTTCCACTCTCGTCACCCTTGTATACGTCGGAGTAGAGGTAGATGTCAGGTATATAACGATTGAGGATCGAGCGACAGGAGTCGATCATGCGATTAGAGAACTGAGGGCTAACCCGCACAGCGTGCCTATGGGATCATATTCATGAGGAATGGTTCTGCACGAACATAAATATTGCTTACGCGATGCCTCGTATCCGTTTGATTTTGCCTGGTTCAACAAAGTTGAGTGTTTTTACCTGCTTGACAACAGGGCATAGGAACTGGACTTCTCCACCGCCCTCTGGAGGAGCGCCGCGTTTTTTTATCTGTCAAACGTCAGCTCACCTGCGAAGCTGAATCGATGCGGAAAATTACGCACCCTTAGTTCGAGACCATCAGAAATCCCAAAAAGCTGAAGGTGTGGAAGGGTCACTGTCCGGATGAGATCGACCTCGATAGTCCTCAGCATCGTTGAGCCAGTTAATTTAGGGCAGAACACACAGAAAGGTCCATGTCATCAGTCGTTATCCCCAGTAAAGTGATTTGAAATGGCTTCTTCGAAAAGGGTGCGAGCATGACTAGAGGCTCGAGGAAGTAGCCCACCGCGCGCGAGAGTGGGCACTCGTGGGTCACCTGCCCGCCAGATATAATTCCTGGTTTGAACAGGACGGCAGTACCTGATGCAATTCAGACAGATGTACCTTGGATCTACGTGCACCATACCAGTGACGGAGATTTCGACGATGGTGCCATTTGTCGCCTTTTCCAATAATTGCAGAAGGCTTATTTCATAGTCTGAGACGCCTTGTCTAGCGGGACAGGTCGGACCAAGGTAATGAAACACACCTTGCAAACCCGGGTTCTTATCTTCGGACCTGATCTTGTCTATCCGAACTGATTTTCCGCTCAGAACCGACAGCACCAAGCGTTGGCGGAGGTACTGGTGACCGCTAAAACTCAGCATGAGGTGGTACTTACAGGCAGGCTTACCTAACAAAGGGCTGGCATCGTGTCAAGGGGTCAGTCCGACTTTGGCGTGCAACATAGTCCTGGATTATTTCAACTTCAACTAGACGTTTCTTAGACTTTCCTCAGCATTAATGGCGACCAACTCCCTCCATGTCAACGGATCGACAACCTCGAGCGACTGGCAGCATCGCTACCACCACATTGACCAGATCCTAGATCAACCAGGTCCACGAACAGATCCATCCTTCTTGGCCGGTGATGAGGTACGACGACCAACGACTGGAGGCTAGGTCTTACCCCTCCCAGGTCAAAGACTTCCTTAGGAACAAGTGCAAAATTCTGGTCATTGGCGCTGGCGGGTTGGGCTGCGAGATTCTAGCCAATCTTGCCCTAACAGGGTTCAAAGACATTCACGTCATCGACATGGACACCATTGATATTAGCAACCTCAATCGTCAGTTCCTGTTCAGGTGCGCATGTACTTCAGCGTTGGACACGAGGCTGCATTTTGAACACGATGAACAGACAAGTTGATGTCGGCAAGCCGAAAGCCATCGTGGCGGCCGAATATGTCATGAAACGTGTGCCAGGTGTGAAGGTCACGCCGTGAGTGCATGGTTTCCATCGTGCTGGTTCTTGCTGCACGTCCGACACAGCTACTTTGGAAAAATTCAAGACAAAGGCGATGACTATTACATGCAATTCAACCTCGTCATTTGCGGTCTTGACTCCGTGGAGGCGCGGCGATGGATCAATGCGACGCTTGTCAATCTGGTTGATTCGGAGAATCCAGAGAGTTTGAAACCCCTCATTGACGGTGGCACCGAAGGTGAGCAGCAATGAGCTACTTAAGTGCTGATATCTTAGCTTGCATCCTAGGTTTCAAAGGTCAGGCTCGTGTCATTCTTCCCACCGTGTCGTCCTGTTACGAGTGCTCCCTCGACATGCTACATAAGCCCACGACATTTCCTATCTGCACGATTGCCAATACACCACGTCTTCCAGAGCATTGCATTGAGTGGGCATCTGTACTCGAGTGGCCTAAAGTGCATGGAGGTTAGCATACAATCCGATTATCGCGATATTTCCTTGTCTGACTTTTTATCAGAGAAGAAGCTCGACACTGATGATCCCGAACACATCAGCTGGTTGTACACTATAGCATCCACACGAGCCAAGGAGTTCAAGATCGAAGGAGTGACTTGGTCCCTCACCCAGGGTGTTGTCAAGAACGTGATACCTGCCATTGCCTCAACAAACGCCATTATCGCTGGTACGTTCGTTCCTTGTGGCCGTTGTTCCATTTTATGACGCGACTTCAGCATCATGTTGTAACGAAGCATTCAAAATCGCAACCAGTTCCGCCGCATACCTCAATAATTACTTCATGTTAATTGGTACGCATGGGGTGTACTCATATACGTTCGAGCACGAGAGACGTGAGCACTGTCCGGTTTGCGGCGGGGAGGCCTTGGAGATATCGATAAGCCAGGAATGGACCGTCGAACAACTGATCGAGATGTTGACAGAGAAGCAGAACATGTAAGCATTTTTTGTCCATCTCCGTTGCATCCTCGTATGCTGATGGGTGTGTAGTCAGGTCAAGAAGCCGTCTCTGTCGACGTCGACGCGACAGATATACTTCCAGGCTCCTCCACAGCTTGAGGAAGCGACTCGGCCGAACCTGGAGAAGAAGGTGTCTGAGCTAGTGGAGGATGGCGGGGAGGTCGTTGTTACTGCGTCAACGCTGCCGTTCAATCTGTCGTTGATCATCACTTACACGTAGCACAGAATCAGGGGCTAATTAGTCAGCATATATCCTTCCAATTTTGAACCCGAGTGTATTTCTCATCAACATCATGCCCAAGGCCGATCTCAACAAAGCTGGGTGGGAGCAGAGCGAGTTTCCGATCCTCTGCGAGACATGTACGACCCCTCCAGTTTCGTGCATACAACGCTAACACCACCGCACAGGTCTCGGCGCTAATCCCTTCATCCGAATGGTACGCCGCTTGTTTCTCATGCCACCCCATATTTACGCATTTCGTCAGTCAAAACAAGAGTTTGGTCGCTCGTGTGGAACCTGCGCACGTCCATTCACCGTCTTCCGTTGGAACCCTGGTTCGGGCGCCCGTTACAAGGCCACTGTCATCTGCCAAACATGCGCCAAAGTCAAGAACGTCTGTCAGACTTGCCTTCTGGATCTCGAGTATGGTCTCCCGACTCAGGTTCGTGATACTGCATTGGCTGTCCAGAGCGAGGCGCCCACGAGCGACATCAACCGCGAGTACTACGCACAAAACATGGAAAACAAGGTAAAGTGCTTCGTCGATGTCATCGTTTCAACCAGAGTCTCAGCTGTCCGTCATCAGATGGTGGACGGTACCACGTCGATGATGCAATTGGGAGGCAGGGCGAGCTCCGCAGGCAAGGAGATGTTGAAGGAATTGGCTCGCACGAATCCATACTACAAGCGTAACCGGCCACACATATGTTCATTCTTCGTCAAGGGTGAATGTAAACGAGGGACCGAATGCCCGTATAGGTGTGCACCATCGCCTCTAAACGAACCTTGTATGACTTACTTGCTGTGCAGACATGAGAAACCAGCCGACAATGAACTCGCGCACCAGAGCATCAAAGACCGCTACCATGGTCAAAACGACCCTGTCGCTCTCAAGATTATGGCAAACCATGCCGTTGCGCAGGGCCTCAACCCTCCAGAGGATCGCTCCATAGTACGTTTTTACTTTGGATTCGCGGTGACAACATATTCACGGTCCTAGATGTCGTTGTTTCTATCATCACTTCCCGTTTCCGCGACAGAAGCGGAAATACGGACGATTGTCGTGAATTCGCTGCCTCGAGACTCTTCTTCGGATCTCAAGTCAGTCGTTCATGTTGCAAAATCGAGGTGCGCATCCACCTTTTAACCCCGCGGTCATCAGCTAACCCCAGCAAAGGTGTGCTTTTGTCAACTTCAAGACCCGAACTTCTGCAGAGCGGGCCGCAGAAGCTTGGGCCCATGGTCTTGATATGGACGGGGAAAGAGTATCCGTAAGATGGGGCCGAGGAAAAAGCGTAAATAATGCATCTGCGGGCCCTGCCAACCCTACTCCACCCGCTGTAGCTACTACTGTATGATGTACTTTACATACCTGAGATGTTGCTATGAAGTTTTTATTTTAATGCTGATAATGTTACATGTTGACCCTCATGCTGCTTGCCAATCTGAAGCACTTATTAAAATTATGAGTGCCCTACAGGGACAGAACACAGAAGCACATGTGTGAGCCATCAAATGCACCACAGTAGATATGCTCATAATGCATGTCATTGGGTCCACCAAATACCCATGCATCATCACCATAGTCTTTGACTCGGACGAGAGAAGAACCATAACCACCCATCTTTGCTTACGAAATTCATATGTTTTTGTGATATCCAATGTGCATTGTGAACATATCTACTGCCACACAAGAAAGATGGTCACAAATCAATTACAGATCAATCAAAGGACATCAACATCAAGAATGGAAGGGGAGGAAATCCAAGGATCTTGGTTGAATCTTATTAGTCACAAGTAATACAGTGACTCAAGGGAGTGTCACAATAACTAACCCTAACATGGTGTGTGAAGTGCACCACAAACACCTGTGGGAACCTCACTCGGGCCTGGTGAGATGAAATATGGCATACACTCTTGGCTACAAATTAGTCCCTGGTGATTTAGCTCAGAGGGCAGAGATATGCCCATTTTAAGACAGCAACACCACTGCAACAGTTTTTTCACTTTGGATATCTGGGATATGTTAGTACTTGGGATAGCCTACTGGCACAAAGCACAGGCAAGATTTAATATGGGGCATGGGCAATACTACAAAACTCTCCTGTAACATTAATTTTTGATGGAATAACTAGTGATTCACCATTACAAACAACAAGGTTCTTGAAAATGAACAGGAATGGAAGAAGGTAGATACACCTTAATACCAGGACCTTGGTACTGTCAGCAACACCCATATTATAGGCAACAATCTGTCAAGCAAGGTGTTTGCCAACACCAGGTGGCTGCTCCAAACTTTGATTCTTTATCACCTTGGAAATGGTGAAAGCCAATAACTATTAACAGGACATGTGTAGCTATGCCACCACTCAGTGTTTGCTCTGTGTCATAGATCTGACTCATGCTTTGCACCCCAGCCTCTTCCCTTCTACCTGGAATGGATTGACAAACAACAGATGAGGGAGCCAGATAACATGCCAGGGACACTTATCGACCACATCAAATTAGTATAACTGCCTTCAGAACGACTAATCATAAGCTTTTGTTGTCTGACAACTCGACAAAAGAAGTGAATCGTCTACTAGTGGTGCTTGTCATGCTCCTCTGCAACTGCAATGGCTGCCGTTCGGTTCATGAGCCCTCCGATCAACCAAGACCCCCCAATGACGCCAAGGAGGATATACAACCCTTTCCTCTCCTCGTCGGTCAATGGTCTCGAACGAGTCTGGGATTCATCCTCTTGCGCCGCTAATCTGCCTGCCTCGGACAACGTGCGACGGACGCTGAACGATCTGGGCAGCCCAAGACTCTCCCAAAAATCTGCCCAGAACCCGATTGCCGTGCCGGCTGAAAGGTTATCCGGTTGAAAGATGGCGGACGGTGGGTCACCTTGGGGTTTTTCGAGATTGTGCGTCGGCCCTTCGTCATAATGTGTGACAGAACCGCTGACGACATGGACCTTGGGTGGCTCAAGTTCTAAAGGGGCATCGGCCTTTGGTCGGGCGGAATTCCAGAAGTCGGGTACATAAGGCTATGATAAGTTGGATAAGGAAAGCGAAGGTATTAACATAATGCAGTCCGAGATGAAGTGGACGAAACTCACGACTTGCACGGGCGCATTGGGAGGGGGTTGGGATAGATCGGGGAGTTTGATCGCCAGGAAGTCGGGCCTTGAAGGTGTCCGGTCGACCAACGGGATGCCGGGAGAGGCGGCCTGTAAAGTCTTTTGGGGGTTGGTTGAAGCGCTGCGAACTGCGCCGGGTGTGTGAGTGGAAGGTGAGGCGGAAGTCGCGCTGTTCTTCTCATGTTCTTGAATGCGGGCGACCAAGGTCGACTTGTTCCCCGTGCTATTTGATCACCGTCAACTCACAACATGCCAAAAAAAGGGCCAAGAAGACCAGCTCCGTGCGAATAGGACATACGTGGATAGACCGCGCGCCCTAGCCTCCTTGCGGAGCTCGACGACGGTTTCGTTCTCCCATGTGCGTGAGAGGAGGACCGTTGAGACGAAGGACCGTTGGTGAGCTGGGGAGAATGCACGCGGGACACGAGACAAGTACATGGGTCAAGACGAGCCAAGTGGATGCAAGGTAAAAGGCGGGTGACACGTGGCACGGTACCGAAAGGGGCGAATCGAATCGATTATCGTGGACGTTCGACTCGAGCTCGTCGACGTGGACGGTGATGGCGGGCCATGTTGAATGGGAACGGTATGGGCACGGGAAAAGGACCATACGGGTCTGGATAGTTCGAGAACTTGGCAGTGTCGATTGCCTCGTGTCGTGTGTACATCTGCCCTATCAGCTCATCCAGTGTCCACCATCGTGCAGTGTTGCGCCATGCTCCTCTCCCCAGCGTAAGTCGATCCCTACTCTCCCATTTCGCTCCTTTATATCCCCTCCACAGATCCACCAGCGCAAGTCTCCCCTCCCAGTCGTTCTGGAACAAGTTCAAGAACAAAAAGAGTGACAAGGACACCGAGTATCGCGAAAGGCAGTCCCAGATGGCACTCGCCAGACAGCGTCTCCTCACCCTTGCGTACGGCGATATGGAGACCGTCAGAGTCGTCAGTCTCTCTCTTCCCTCTGCCCTGACTAACGCTCATCTATCTCTCTCCCAAGCTGCCACAAAGTTTTCCTGTGAGGACTCACAATTTTTCTACCTCTCTCCCCACTGACCCGAACACTCTCAGGAACTCGAGGCTGTCGCCAGAGATTGGACAAAGCCACCCCCAGATGCCATCTTCAGCTTGCGAGTTCCTACTGAATATGCTTCTCTCCATGCCTCTGTTCGTCCCTCCTTATCTCGCTCGGATCCCCGCTAAGATCACATCTAGCGATTAGTCTCCGGACCGTACATTTACGTGCGTTATCTTCGATCGTTCTGACGCAATGCCCAACACTTATCTCGTCCCTCGACCGCGTGGCGCAACACATGCAGTTGACTGGCGAAGATTCGTACCAGATCGCCATCGTGGGTGTCCAGGGCCTTCGTGTAGAGATCGTCAGCGACGCCCCTCCCCCACCGGAAGAACCACCGTGCGTCCCCTCTCATCGTCCTCGACTCGTCACTGACACTTGTGTAGTCCACCTCCGTAAGTATCTTGTACGGTCACATATGTGCAACGTGACGATGTCGTGCTCCTTTAGTCCCCCTCCGGTCACAGAAATGCCCGCCACGTTCAACCTCGAACTCGTTCCAGGGCAGCACATCGCACTTGAAACCACAGTTTCCTCCGCCGACGACGTCGACATGGCACGTATGGAGGATGGCACCGTCGTCGATGGCATGTTCTGGGGGAAACTCAGGATTTTACACTCCGACGATACCCACACCGTTGATTTCACTGGCACAAAGATGAGAGACCCTGACATCACCCCGGAGTTTCTCTTTGATTCTCGCGTCATGACCAAGCTTACCACCGCTGCCCGGCCAACCTGCGCCAAGTGTCACCTCAGCATCCTTGCTCCTGCTCAACAATATTGTGATGTCATCTTGACCGTCAACCCACTTTGGACGCTCACTTTGACCTGGCCACCAGCCGAGAACGTTGGGGAACACAAACACAAATATTTCTTGCGAGTACATCCCGGTGGTGCGCTTGAACACTTTGAAAGTGAAATGGTTATAACGTCCTTGTACTACGAGGCGGTGTAAGTGACCGTTTGGGTCATGTGCTCTGTTGACATTGACATCGTTTCTCCTTGCTAGACCCGACCCAGCCATGGTGGATCCAAACGAATTTATCGCTCCGCGGAATGGCTTCGCGATGTCCTTCCGCGACTTCATATCTCACCTAATGAATGTACTGGACCAACTGGGAATGTCGTTGCACGCACGAACTAACTTTATCAAGTATGTTTTCCAATCGTTCGTCCTTTCCCAGTTTTAACAGACTCCTCTCAGTAATAATCTACACGCGTTCTCTGGCCACAAGAACATTGCATATCGCTTCCTCTCCCCCACCAAGATCGCCAACGCCATCGATATTTCAGTAACCGCGGATCCATGTGTTTTCACCCGACTGTTCCTCATCTTCCGCGGTATATCCGATGATGACCTTGGTCTATTTGCCGGTGCTGGCGAGAAGGAAGCCAATTCCATGAACTGGAGAGAAACCGTCGGATGGTCTGAGAACTCCAAAGATCCCGCCATATTCCGTGTCTTGGAGACGTCTGTCTTGGAGATCACCTAGGTGCCGATGCCGATAATAACCTCAAGCGATAGCGCTGCGGGCAGCCCTCCGCTCTTCATGTTTAGGACACCGTCTCGTCTACCATCCTACTTCACATACTGACGGCCATCGATATCCTAGAGCCAACCATTACTTCCCCTGCTGTCGCGTTTTTGTTGTCATGCTATCTTTTTTTCCCCATCCACTCACGATTTCAGGACAGTTTGTCTCATGTCCTGCACAGCACTGTTTTTCCTAGTCACCTCATTCCTCGACGAGCATGTAATGGTTCGATCTTTTATCTTTACTGAGTGTATCGACAACCATTTCGCTCTACCCTTGTCCTTACGAATAATGAATCCTACATCCCTGTACTTAGCCAGTACCCGAGGTTTCCGTCTGTTTGTGACCATACTGTGGTCTTAGATGTAAGTACACCAGTTGAGGTGAATTCTTACAAGATCCGGACCGACTTGCGGGTAGTCAACTTCCCAGATGTTTCAAGTGATGTCCTATTCGATGTTCACTGTACTACAACAGTAAATCTAAGACTAGGTGAGTATGTACGAGGGGTATAAGGTACAAGTTAACTACAAATGTGGGATAGATCTACAGCACGTCGAGAAATAAGGATAGAACGCCAAACGAGTGAATGGGGTAAAAGAAATGAGACGGTTGAGTATATGTGACTGGAAACAAGTCCTTGTCGAGTTGGCGACGTCTATGAAGCGCGAGGCCCATCGGCGGCGGCCAACAAGGGCTGCAATGCCAGCCTAACTTGTGGCAATGCAAGTCGCGTTCGTTGACTGAAAAGTGCACGTTCTCGGACGCCAGGGAAAGATTTACGGACGACCGTTTCTAGCGTGGGCCACACCGTGTCCGAGTCTCCGTGCAAATCCACGAGACGAGTGGAATACGCCCGCGAGGCATAATAATAAAGGAGCGGCGAAGTTTGCGCGTAGTAGTGTTCGAGGCGACAAGCAAACGCTTCCTAGAAGAAAATGGACGATCAATGACACAGCACAGGTAAGAAAGCCCAATTTTTCGTACTGGGTTATCATCTGGTCGCTTCGTTAATGGTTCACCGGTCACGTCGTCCAATCCTGGGATTTTTGGGGGATTGTACGAAGTGCTGTAAATACGACCCGATGGGAGGTGAACCCAGCGATTCGAGATCCATTGAAATAGCAGGTCGTCTGAAACGTCGACATTCGCGATCAAATTAAGTGGTATGTTGTGTTTCCTACAAATCAGGTCAGCGATGGAATGTCGCAGCAACAGCACGTTGCATGGCTCACGCGAGGAAGTTGTCCAATAGCCTTCCCTGTCGCTGGGTGCGCGGAAAGCCGTCTAGTATCCAATTCTAGAGGAACGCACGTGTGAGTCATAGATGACATGAAAGCAACGGAAGGACACTTGCATTCTCTCTGAGGGTATCGAGTTTAGTAGTGATCAGGTCTAGCATCATTTCATCTGGTAGAAGACCGCCAGCGGCGACGATTCCCTCTGCTTGCCTCCCGATGACAGTCCTGACGGAATAATTGAGAGACACGTGGACTGGCTGAAGAACACGGCGCACCGTTCCGCAATGTGGTGCCGAAGGAGATCACCCGTAGATATGGTCGAGATGTCGTACTTTTTCGAGAGGCGCGCTGCGAGGGTGCCCTTGCCACAACACGGTTTCCCGAACAAGAGCATGCGCAAGACGGGCTTGCTCTGTGTGGCGGTCTTTTCAGACGTAACCATGTTCACGTACGGTGGCAGCATGTTGTGCGGGACGATGCCACAGACGGATCGCAGAGCGTTGTGCCAAGGCATTGACAAGCGGAGCGGAGGAGGCATAAAAGAACGAGAGGGCTGAAAGTGAGGAGGTCAAAGGAAGATCAGGCGGGTATAGTTATAAAGCGGGTGGACGGAATGGAAGATGTGTTGCGGCTATTATGCCGCTCGCCTTGCGGCGCGATGAGGAGGCTGACATGGCTGTGTAAGTCACTCTCGGTTAGTGTGGTGGAATCCATCATGCACTGGTAGTGATCCCGCCACTGCCTAGTTTTAATATATGTAATACAACGCGGACAGACCTCGTTGCCCTCTATTAGCCTCCGTAGAATATGGAAGTACAGCAAGGGACAACCAGGTCATAAAAGCCCTGACGGGTATGCAACAAGACAAGCGAACCAACCAATAAAAGCCGTGTTCAAGAGGATTACCTCAATTACTCCATATTGCCCGACTCCGAGGCGATCGGGTATCCGTCAACACAAAAGGATTGCTCAGACTATACCGTCCCCGGCGCGGCAAGCGCTCCCGCAAGCCCGGGAATGATGACAAAACGACAGCTTCCAGTTTCGGCCAAATCTCATCTGACGTTTCACCTTGCAAAGTGACGAGGCGAACAGATTTGGAAGAGGCATAGTACGAGAGAAGAGGTGATGTCGAGGCGTAGAACTGCTTTAAACGGCGCGAAAAGATTTCCTGCATGGCGTGTGGCGTAAGCTTTGTATTCACACCATGTGTAGAGTATCTTACTGGGTGGTCGTCTGGTCGTTTAGTGAGAGGCTCGCCAGTTTTGTCGTCAAAGCCATCTACCTTGGGTCGATTGTAGGACATGTTATACACTCGCCCTGATGGGAGATGCACCCAACGATCAGATATGCGACCAAGGATCACCTCGTCAGGGACATCAAGGTTCACGACCAATGTCAGAGGTATATTCTGGTCCCTGTATCATTGTTCAGGGGAACATGCACATGAAAAGGGCCAGAATACACACCCTAAATGGGTATCGAGAAGTTTACCTTGTCCTAGAGTGCGAGGGAAACCATCTAAGATCCAGTGCTAGGGCCGTGTCAATGATTTCTGCAGCGATAAGCACGCGGTTGAACGAACCCTGTCGTGAAGCGCGTCGAGTTTGTTGGTGACAACTTTGAGCATGAGGTCGTCGGGGACAAGCCCTCCTTGCGCGACAATCTCCCCAGCCTGACGGCCAACCTGGGTCCTGTAAGTAGATGAGTGGTACGCCAGGGGCCATACAATAGTGGGTACCAACCCCTCGGCGATGTGTTGGCGCAGGAGGTCACCAGTAGAGATCGTCAGGATGTCGTACTTGTTCACGAGTCGTGCGGAAAGGGTCCCCTTTCCAGCGCCAGGTTTCCCAAACATGAGCATACGTAGCATTTGACCATTGTTACGGTCATCTACGCCAGCCCGTAGGCCATGGAGAGAAAAGGGCAGCCCCTTGCCTGAGGAAGCCGAGTTTGCTATCGTACGCGTGCCAGGAACGGAGGCACGAATTGCAGATGCAGTAAACTTGGCGAGAGAAAGAGAGGACATAAAGGGGTGGGCGCGAACTAGAGGAGGTACGACCAGGTTCATATACCAGTTGGCCATATCGGACGATGTTGGAATGCGCAGTGGTCCCACTCGGCAATAAATCGCTCTCACCTATAGCGGCCTATAAACCAGGTGCCTAGACTCTTGACGACCCTGACAGTGGCGGGGTCCAGATCCGAGCTCTCCAGGCTCTGTGAATTGCGGGGTTACTCCTCGCCGTCAATTGAGTGTCTACTACACCCAATTCATCACGCTGCGAAGCGGCACGTCCGGTGCTTTGTTGGTACTAAGTACATACCCGACTGCAACACTGCCAATGGTATCGTAGAAGAGCCCATTCTCGTTCTGGACCTTTGGAGATGAGACTGGTTCTCGACAGATAAAATAGACTAGGTGTGTATGTGGTGTACCAAGACTCATGATACCGCAGCTCGTTTCTGGAACGTCACAGTGGACAACGTCGTTTCTGACCTCAAGAGGCGCACGCCGTGCAGATGGGTAAGAGTCAGAATTCGCTCTGCGGCCGGGAATGATATATTTACACTGACCGCCAAAATTCACATTACCAGACCATCCATTTTATTGCCAAGTTTCCCCACTGCAGGTCGCATATGTGGGTTAACACGCGCACGTTTTGTGGTTCTCAACGTGACTCCCTAGCCAGACAAACTTGACTCCTTTCGTTTCTCTCTCTCAAGAACATGCCTTCGTGATGGCTGCCCACACCCTACATGAGTTTCCATCGTCCCACCGTCCGTCCGCAGCTTGATACCCCATCATCCTAGCAAACCATCACTTGTCATGCACGCTGAAGCGCTGACCTCTCCCCGGTGATGTAGACAACGTGCGTGTTTTTGTCTCCATCATCACTCCGTCATGTACAGCCCACATCACGGGCATCCATGTCCGTGGAACGATTGTATAAAGACGGCGAGTCCACGTCGCGGAGACGCCATCAAAAGCACGAGCGTCATCCGACATGAAAATTTATCTGGCGTCGTGGCATCCTTTGCTGCTGCTGCCGTTACAAACTAGCAGCCCAACATTTTCATCATCAACACCCCATACGTTTCCCGCGTCTCTGGTCCGTGCCAAAGCCGACGGTGTGACATGGGCAGCATGTACTACCACAACTGTAGGAACATGTGAGTTCATAGACACAGTTTTCATTAGTCGAAAGAAGCCTCCAATAAATACGATACATACATTCGATCGGCAAGAGTCCAGTTATGCTAGAATTATTATCAAGCGACGTGTCTTTATGGCTTCCTCCTGGTGAAGAACTTGCCCCTGCCAGATCCCTTCTGCGGAATACAAGGGGTATTCCCTTGGGGCTGACAACCAACTCAATCCATATGGACGACCAGACGACCATACCTGAGAGTCAGTGCAGGATTCAACTCGGCCTCTCCTGGTGGTGCCGACCATCCGTCGAATTTCATAGTGAGCCACAAGCATGCAGTTGCTTCCGTTTTGAAAAACCTAATTCAAGGGTGAGATTTGGGCTGCAGGTGGACTGAACAAGGTTGGCGGACTTTCTGCCCATGCATGCCCTGGCCCCGACGAAGAAGGGAACGAACGCGTCTGCGTTTCATTCGGTCAGATGCTATTGACCTAGAGTTCACCCCAAAGGTTCACTCCAGTACTTTTCTGTTTTCTTCCGTGAGCCGCTTGTCTGTGGACACGTCGAATGGCATTTACCGTTGTAATGCAAACCTGGAACGTCGATCATGACGGTCGAGCGTTCAGGAATAGGAACGGAG